>VXBW01004606.1:809592-1002326 GCA_013400375.1 Thinocorus orbignyianus
TTTTTCTTGAATGCCATGGTGCAATATCAAGAAAATAGAAAGGAAAGAGCTAATCACCGGATTTGGGTGGCACATTATGCCCACTGTAATTCAGATCTAAATTCCACTTTGTGGAGGGCACTGCTTGCATTTTTCTACCTTTTACAGGCTACTTGGAGTGTTTCATATTGCATAATGGCTACTTTATTAAAAGGAATCAATAAAGTAGTTTCTGAGATATGCAGCTTACGTATCATACACTACAAGCTGTTCCACCGAAAGTTTAGCAAACACCATTCAGGCAACTGTTTTAATAGCACTTTGCAGTGGAAACCAACCTCTTAGAGAACGTATTTTATTCATGGATTATCAAGTTTGCATGTTTTAAATATTTATGGAATTCATAATCCCATATGGTCCTTATTTTGATACATGACATAATTGATTAATGAGAAAGTGTGGAGTTATTTGTTTAAAGATAACATTTGCTCTTTCCTCTCAATAGATATGGATTTGGATTGCCCTATTGAGTAAACTGGAGTGATTACACTGATTTTTGTCTCCTTTGTTCTGTTTTATTTTTCCCCAGTTTGTTTAGTCTTTGATGAATTTTGAGATTTCCAGCACCACACAGTCATCAAAACAACATTCTGGTTGAGAACAGGCTTATAAAAAGCCATTCTCCGTGTCTGTTTGTATTTCTCAGGATACAGGATTGAACCAGATCAGGGTGTCCGTCATAGTAAAGGGCTTCCTTCTGCAACATCATACATTTTCATACATTCTTAAAGACAATCTGAAACAGACACCCTGGCTTTTTAGTTTGCAGACATACCCAAGCCAATACATGTAATTAATTCCTCACTCACTCTTGTCCTGGAGAGGGAAATGAATAGGAAATAGAAAGAAAGGAGTTACACAGAACCTTACATTTCTAACTACATTTTGCAACAACTGAGATGATCTTATAAGGGGACATAAAGAGAGATATTGCAATGAAAGCAGAAAATAGTGAGACTAATTGTTTCAGTCCAAAGAGGCAAAGATGTATTTGAATTTAAGAGGATTTAAACTTAATCAAGAATCAATAATTCTAGTTCATGAAGCAGACAGAATCAAGGTTAAGGAAACTTGCAGGTTCCTGTAATGACTATAGGCATTTTGATATAAAGATGAATAATGATAAAGGAAACTAATCAGTGTGATTATCTGATGAGCTATCTCAAGAAAACCTTGAAACGTCAGACAAGGTAAACAGCAAAAAGGAGTCACAGTTCTTTTCTGGCCTCCCATATCTGGTTCAGATATTCCATATCTGAAACAGTGACAGTAGACCACACAGTTTATGCCTGGAGAGAGAGAGTCCTGATGCCTTTTTAAGATCCCCCCTTCACACTTCCATGCTTTGGGAATGTATCCAAAGTTTTGCAAATATCCGAAGATAGACTGCAGGGGAAGATGCAAGACAGGAAAGGAAGATCTTGAATAGAGTAATAAGCCAGAATGCTCACCTTGAAAAGAAAATACGGTAGGTATATTTTTGTTTAATGGGTATTTGCATGTTTATCAAACTCTGGCGAAAAGGAAAAGGGAAAATTGCCTATGTTGCAGAAAAAAGTCCCATCTGCCTGTCTTATTTATGTCCGCTCCTCTCACTTCCCCAAACACTGGAAAATACACCCCACTACATTTAAAAAAAAAAAAATAATTAAAAAAACTAATAAACAAGAAAAACAAAACAAAAAAACCCCCAACAATAATAAAACAAAAACAAACCCCCAAACCTCAAACTTTCAAACTATTGAAAATAACCAAGTGATCCTGCTTAGAATTTCATGAGGTCTTCTACTCATTCTGTGTTGTTTTTCTACAGATGCATGTTCTTTGAAACTAGGATATTTTATACTTTGTATCCTGTAAAAAACTGAACACAATAACGTGATTCAATGTCTTAATCAAGGAACAGAATGTGATGGTAAAACCTTTATGACTGACTCTTACATGGATAAAAATTTTGCACATAAACCAACCTCATCTTTTAAAAAAAAAAAAATTATCTAGTCAACAGGAATTAGACAACTGCATTTTTTCCAGGCCCTGATGATATTGTTGGTATATGTAGTGAGATTCAAAATTTGAGTAGAAAAATAGAAGACTACAATCCCAGAGTAAGAGATAATGTTGACCTTTCCCCTTTTGAGAAGATGTAGTCTAGATACCAGTTAAACAAGCAGTTGAATTCTTTCAAAAATTGTTCCAGCTGTGAAGCTTTGCATACACATCATTAGGATTAACTTGTGATCTAAATGCTATCTCGCAGCTCAGCTATCTGCTACTAAATATTGGATGCTTCTCTGTAGAAACCATTTTATTACTTGCCTAAATATTTAGTTTGGAACACTCATGTGAACAACTGGCTATGAGAGAACATGGAAGGAGCCTGGAAATGACCAGGAGGAATAAAAAAATCTAAACAACTCCAAGCAGAAATGAGGCTGTGGGTCAGCAAGTAGTGAAACCTTTATCACTTTTCTGAATCCCCAGCATTTAGACCAAAGCAGATGAAATGAGGAAAAATTAGGAATGGAAGATGGTTATCTTCTCGAAACACTGCCACAGGTAACAGCTGTATGTAGAATTTAACTTTGTGAGAAAGACAGATTTTATGGTTGGCCTCTTTATAGTTTTCCAGGAGCACCATATGCGGAAGAGTAGTCTGAAAGCTATGTAATCAGTGCAGAGTACCACTTAAACCAGTCAGGAAACTAAATGGAGGATTCCACAAGTTTCTATACTATTTCCAGCTGCAGAGTTAGAGCAATAGCATCACATTACCTTGTGTAATGCAGACATACCTACAATATTTTCCACTATGCTTTAACCTGTTATGGGACATAGTAAAGATGAGCTGCCTGATTATTTTCCCTCTAGTCTGTTCAAGTTATTTAAATCCATAAGTAGAAGATACATTTCCACCCATTCAGATCTAAGTAACTTAAGCAGCAGGAACTCTGAGGTAGGATTCTTCATTGTGTAAGACTGTTTTTACTGAGAAAATGAATTGTCACTCTACAAAAGCAAATCAGGCAAAGAATTGATGAGGAAGGACATCTTCATTCACAAGTATTTTCAAAGTCAAATCTCTTTCCTTGTTTATCTTTCTAAATGAAGTTATCTTTCGTTATATATACATTTGTTGCCTTGTCTGTAAACCTACACTAATTTGCTAGCCCTCCTCTTCCACAATCCTTTAGGCCTTATTTAAGAGTATATGCACACAGAAGAGATGAAAATATTAGCAGGCTTAATCCTAGCTAACAGCCATTGGTTCCGCTGCAATTTCTGCATGCAAACTTTTGCAGCCTATGAGCACTTCCTTCCCTCTTCTTGTATATAAAAAGAATAGCAGGAAATGTTAAATTTTGGTTTGGATGATGAAGCTTGAACAGCAGTGAGCTGTACCTTTTCTACCAACAAATGCCACAAAGCTGTATTTAGGACCATGCCTATCTGTTTCTTTTCTGTTAGCCTTTCATTCAGTCAAAATCTAGCTAACCAAAGAATTATTTCTCTGTCTTCTAAACTACTGTGCAATATGTAAGGTTATGTATACCAAAGTAAATGCACTTCTGCCACCTGAAAAGGGTGATGAGTGGTACAATACCATGTAAGTTCATATGCATATCACTGAAATTCTGCCATGCATTGGCCTGAAAATGGGACCTACAAAACAGAGATGGTAAATTGTGTTTGATTCAAAGAAAACTGCAGTAAACAAGCAGAAAAGCTTTGCAAAATTTATCTGGTGCAGTCATTATCTATTTAATTTGGTTTCATATGTGTTAGTTATCTGCCAGTGTAAATGAGATGTTTAAATCACTCAAAGGATTTAAGCATTGTGTGTACACAGGCTATATATTATCTATATTTTGCGTCTTTCACTGCATCACCATCAACAACAATAATAATAGAAGCAGCAACAATATTCCATCTGGGAATAATTCTTAGATATATTTGTGTGTAGCTAATTGTGAGAACGTAAAATAAATCCTACTTCTAGCATATCTGCTAGCAGTGTCTGTCAACTTCTGAAACTGTGAATACGCTTTAGGATCTTTGAACAGTAGTTGCCTTCAAGAATGTGTTTTACACAAACACAAAAGGAAAATTGGTCTGTGGCATGAAAAGAGACTTAACCTTTGTATATTAGAAAACAGATGGGTCAGCATGAGGGTATTGGTTGGATTATGTCTTACTCATTATTTTTATTTCATTAAAAAAGCCGAAAAAGTCTGAAATACCATAATGTTATTTGTGTCTTTATAAAAATGAGAACTTATTCCACACAGAATCTGGGAAATTCAGGTTATTTACAAGATTTCCTGTAAACTATGGATAGCAAACAGTGTGATTGTCCTGTGAAAATCTTACAGCTGTTGTCTATATGATTATTTGCTGTGTGTTTACCAATGACCAAGAATTAATTGCCAGCAGATTTTCTGTAACTAAATAAAAGTATATTTAAACATTATTAATTCAACCCCTTTATCCTTTGTTTTAAGGAAAACCAGTTTATGAAACATAAATAAACACTAAATCGCTGCTGTGAACACTTTCTGAATGTCTTGGAGGCATCTGTAAGCATCACAGCAGGCGATATAGTAGGTTATAGCTTTCTTTTAATGCCCTCAGCATTTATGAGCATTGAATAGCTATGCAAGAGAATGTTTGTGAGCTATTTACTAACTTTTTATAAAGCCCTTGTATGTGCCTATATTTATAAAATTCTAGGTGTGATCCAAAGGACAGACAGAGAAATGCTTGTTTACTTATTCTTTCTAGGTATGCTGGAACAGAACAAGGTATATCTGTGGGAAAAGCAGAAATACTCCCAAGGTTGCTGGTTAGTCGCCACATGAGGTCTTAGTGGCTGGCTTTGAACACAAGGTAGTCACACAGGATGCAAGGTAACATATTTGAATGTCTAATGGAAAAAAACATGTCTGTAAGGAAACTCGTAATGAAGAGGTTGAGGCACATGGTGCTAACTTACAAAGCAGGCACAGATCTTACATTCACAGACTTTGAGGGATTAATCCCTATCCAAGGAACCCTCGTTTTCACAGTGGTCTCTGCTGACGACAGGTATGTAAATTGTAAGATATTTTGCCAGTTTTGGCTGGGTTAGAGTTAATTTTCTTCACAGTAGCTCATACAGTGCTGTTTGGGATTTGTGACCAAAGAAGTGTTGCTAACACAACCATGTTTTAGCTATCGCAAGCTTGGTGCTTGCCTACACAGCACCAAGTCATTTGCTCCTCATGATGCTCTGCAGGCTGGCGGAGCACAAGAAGCTGGGAAGGGACACAGATGGGACAGCTGCCCTCTGCTGGCCAAAGTGATGGTCCAGGATATATGGTGTCACATTCAGCAATAAAAGCTATGCGAAGAAGGGAGAACTTTGGAGTTACGGCACTCATGTTCCCAAATAACCATTATGCATGATGAATCCCTGCTTTCCTGGAAATGGCTAGGCACCTGCCTGCCAATGGGAAGCACTGAATAAATTCCTCATTTTGCTGTGCTTGCATGCACAGCTTTTGCTTTACCTATTAAACCATCTTTATCTCAACCCATGAGTTTTTACACTTATACCCTTTTGACTCTCTCCCAGGTACTGCTGGAGGAGTAAATGAATGGTTGTGTGGGGCTGAGCTGCTACCTGGCATTAACACAGCATGTTCAGACAACATTTTCAGCATATAGACGGAAAACTGCGTGATAGTCCCTCCACTATCAGTTCATTAGCTCTACTTTGGAAGCTGACTTCATAAATTTTTCCTATTGTGAATATGGCAGTAGGTATGCAGGAGACATATCATTTGAGTCAGAGCCACCAGATGGGAAGGGAGATCTACAGGACATTCAAAATAACACAAAAATGAGGATCTGAAACACAATGTAGAGTTAAGCTATACATATTGGATGCTATCCATTTAAATTACATTCCATTACGTTGATTCAATTGCAAGCCACCTCTGATTTCCAGCTGGATACAAATATTTTCAGTGTTGTTATTGTTTCACCATCTAAATTAAATTCCCTGTTTGAAACTTTTTACTCTATTGATTTTTTTTCTGTTATGACAAATCAATGACAGGCTACATTATATTTTCATCTGCTAGAAAAACAGGTTACTTTCCAGGAGGCTCTTTATCCCTTGGATTAGGGCTCTTTCTGTTACAAATGACCCCTTCTAGCAAGCTGCAGTGTATGGTCTGTATTCACAGGACAAAGCACTTCCTTCTTTTAGCAGAATCTAATTTAGCTTTTACCTGGCTCACAAGATGGATAATGTTCCCAGGGGTAAAGCTGCCCCAGTGTAAATAGGCGCAGACAGTCATATTTTAGCTCAGTCTCTGCTCTGAATTGCTGGGATGTAAACTAGATTGCATGTGAAAGTTGTTCATTCATGTTAGTGCTTGGCTGTCCTCACACCGCCAAGTCCTGTCTCTCAGCTGGGCATCTACAGCTTAACTCTGGACAGAGCTCACCTCCTTGTGTAGTACAGCAAACCTGCAAGAACAGCCACAGGTGGTGAGGAAACATGACCTTCCATGGCCGAGTGCAACAGGCATGACAATGTCATGGCACACCCTTGTGCAGATCACCTGTGAGGGCTGGCAGGCGGGAGGCACATCATTTCAAATGTCTGGCAGGGCTGGGAGCCTCTCCTTCACTGTGGCATGTGTATAACCAGTAACAAGGCAAAGAAACAACCAGTGATAGACTGGAGAGAAGACTCCCTCAAAAGTTTCAGCATATCTCCAAATCTCATCCATGGTAGGAAAAGGTTTCTATCTGCCTGAACTGCTGCAGCACACAGAAAACCAGGGTATGAAAATACTTTCCAAAAGAAAGACAAATAAAAATTGGCACTTTGCTGTCGTCTTTTCTTCCCTTAAGTTTGGTATAATTGGTATACACGCATGTGCATCTACATGTGCACAGGAGGGAGAGACTGCTGGGCAGGACAAAGTTAGAGTGAAGGGAGTGGCTTCTAATAGCTTTTTGGTTTAAAGCTGAGACTTGTGTTTGGCTCTGAAAAAGCTTTAGCTTATAATGCTTCTCTATAGAAATAATTTAACAGTTCCTCTGAAAGCAGCATTTCTAACGCTCGGTCTTGCTTTTTATGCAAAGTAACCATATAGAGGAAAGTCCAGTAACCTCAGAATGTCTGATACTGGTCTTGCTTCACCTTGTAATCACTCTGTTCAGACAAACAAAAGAAACAGAAGTGTGGGACACCAACTGAATTGTGTGACCTCACCTCATGGAATACTATTTACTTTGTGGTTTACATAGGAAAAAGTCTATTTGCAGTTAATGTATTGTTTATTCCATTCAGTGGTTGTGTGGAAGTCAGTGTTGCAAGTTAAAATAAGTATATCTACATGAACGTAGGCAACAGAAAAAAAAAATCTGTTAATTAAGGATGTATAAATAATACACATTTCAAAAATTAACAGTCTGCAGACTGGTTCACAGGGAATAATACCATATTCAGTAAGGTTGTTCATGAAGCTGAACACACAGGTAAAGCATTCTTCTCTTTCATGAAATAACAAAACTATGAGGTCTGCTTCGTTTTCACCCTGTATAAGACTTGGCTTATTCACATTTAACTTTCAAGCTGTTCTAGTAAACAGCGCAAGTTGCACGACAGCGAGAAGGTCTGAACTAGAAGCCCTTGTTGAAAGGTGGGAGATAAGACAGGATCAGTGGCCCAGCCTCAATTTAGCCATATAGACAGTATTAAATGTTTTCTATTTAAACTAAATACTTTTTATCATTTTTACATTACTGAAAGTGCTTATGTCAAATAGTGCCTCCTGAAATATAGTTGCAAACCAAAAATGTCAGTCAGGATTAAAAACAGGGAAAAGACTTAAAATCAACTGATGTGAATTATATATGGACAAATCTACAATATCAGAATCTTGTGATAAACTTAAAAGGGCAGACTCTTCAAAGATTGTGCTTTTCAATAATTTTCACTGTCAAAGAGCTGCTTCTGGAATTCTGTAAGCTGAATCCCTACCACTGAAACACCTATTATGACAAGAGCTAAGGACATGTTACCCTGGGACTTTGAGCTGTGAGAAAAATGGAACAACTTGTCCTTTGCCTCATAGAAGGAGAGCCATATGTCCACAGACATTAAGTAGGAAGAGTTTTTTCCGTGAATTAACGTGGCTGTTCCAGTAAATGCACTGGAAGAAATTTATCAAAGCTGGTAGTATCCACCTTTCTCAATCAAACAATACTAAAAATATTGTTACTTTTGGCAATGTTTTCCGGGCTGCTTGTGTTTGAACTCCCTGTGATCACTCTATCCAGGCTTTTCAATGCGACAACTAGTGAAACTGCTGGAATTCATCCGTTTCATCTCCCATGTGCTTTTTATTTCCATGTTCTGAGATTCATCCTCTCTTGCCTGCTCTTGAGCAACATTCATGACACAGAGCAGCTGCTTATGGCACTGTCATAGAACTGGGATGGGAGGCAGTAGTTGCCCCATAGCCTCCTGAGTACATTTCTGTGGCTCCACTCCGTGCAGCTTGAGCACATCCTTTCTCATTAGCAAAACCATAACTCCTCAGAAGTCCAGTAATGTCAGGTAGGAGGAATGAGACACAAACAAAAGCCATTATGAACAGTAAACAGAATATCACTTAAAGATTAAGTGCAAGTCCAAACACACAATCATAAAAGAAGTATATTTTCTGGTTTCTCAGTCCCCTCTCCAAACTCCCCAAACTCTCACTTGTCTTCCTTTGAGCTAACCTCACTTGTGGGAAGCCACAGGGGTCATACGCATGGGTTTCCCTACTACCCTGGGTGCTAAGGGCAGCTACCACTCCATTTCAGATGATTAGAATGGCTGAAGTAAAAAAAAACAAACAAACAAAATGAATGGATGGCTTGTGTTTATCTTGCAGGTAACTCCTGGTAAGCCTCAGCATACGATCACAGACTCCTTCTAGGTGCCACGCTTGCCACAGCCAAGTGATACTTCACAAGCCATATTGCCCTGTAAGAGTTTATCATCCAGTGTGTACGGACTGATGTTGGAGCCACCTTGGTCTAACGCTGTTCTGTTTATGATCAATGTTGGCATTCTTTGGAACATTTGCGTTAAAGTTTCAGTGAAAATCATGCATTCATTTTGGAAGTGAATCTCCCTGTGCTTTCCTTTAACTATCAGGGACCAGTCTTAAATCCTACAGAAGTCGGATTCCTTTTGGATAAAAATTAAACTGGTTGATATATCCAGACGAAAATGTAGTGTATCCCAGCAGCTGATGGGAATTCAGTCCCATTTGCTTCTCTGTAGAGCTAACCTGGAGCATCTCCTCAGGAAAACTCACCTAGAGTTTGCTTTCAGTACCTTTTGGCTCTACAAATCTGTTCCTATCAGACTGTATTATTTACTAAAATAGATGTGGCCATTACAATGACAGACTGAATGTTATGCAACAGAGAAAGAAGAGGGTTGTGTACTCAAAAATAAAGCTCACTGCTTGAAAAAGGTATATTGGACAGATTAGATTCATAAAAGTTTAGGAGTATGCACACACCCCATTTCAGTTAGCTATAAGGGACTAAAAGTTTCTGAATCTGAGCTGAAGGATTCATAACTTTACACAGCTACCATGTAGGTTGATTCTCCAAATCATCACACCAACACAAAGTGGTAGCTGCATCTATTAGTCTACCATGGTGAATGTGCTGGTGCCCTCTGGACCAACCCAGTGGCGCATTCTTTCTATTCCTTTTTATGCCATTTACATAGGTTTCCTTATATGCTGATGTAAATCACCGTCTGCAAGTTGATGCAAATCACTGTCAGAGACTGCTAATAAGTATCCATCTGTTTGCAGTTAATCCTTATGGGGGTCTTAGAAAGGCAAAAATTGCAGCACAAAGAACTGTTAGTTTTGTTCCTACTTTGTCTCTGTACTGGGAAAGATTTTTAGAAGACTCTCTCCCTGTAGCTCCTAACCTGCACCTGAACTCTGCGAGGTTGAGCTGTGCCTGAGTGACCTGTTATTCACAGGCCAGTAAGAACTGGAAGAACTTTATATGTTCACTTGACCTATTACCTCTCTCATAACAAAAGGACTGCTTCTGGTAAAAAAAAAAACAAACAATGAGATCCGTACAGCCTTCCAAGCAGCATATGTTTTCTGGTAAAATGAAGGAGACAAAATTGGTACACATGTTTTACGGAGGCCTAATGTTATGTTTGGAATTGTTGACTCTAATGAAGAGACTATTTAGCAGTGGTCTCCTGAGGATGATAATGAGGTGCCTTAATTTAGATTGATTACTGCTAATTCTGTATAACCTTATGTGGGGAGATTTTGAAATACAATACATAATGCACAAACTCCTTGACTCCTCAGTAGAGAAACAGAAGGAGAAAATGTTACAAAAGGGGACATTATTGTACCTCGGCTTTGCCGGTGTTCTCATGTTTTGTCAAGGATTAGTCAGGGAAAATGGGAAGAAAAAAAGCCCATCCTACAACAATAGCTGCTTTATCTGTAGAAAGTCACATTCTCTTTCCTTGAATGAATTCCCCCATATCTTGTGCTCTAATCCAAACACTGATTAACAATGCTCCAGCTCTTTGTTTGTTTGTTGCGTTTTGGCAGACATTGTGGCTTTCATACATTGCTCCTTAATTACTTGCTGTTCCCCACCACCACCACCACCCCGCCCCCAGCCCTGGTTGGTTTTCAAGACTCTCTCAGCATAGCTTCCACAAAAGATTCACTTTGAGTGTCTTCTAAAGTATTATTTATTTATTTGTTGCCAGGCAATGTGGCCTTTTTACAAAGCCTTTATGTTGTATGAGAAATAAAGCTGGCTGCAGAAACTTAGAAAATACTTCCTGCATTCCATGAATGAATTTAATGAAGAGTTCTGCTACTGCTTGGCACTAGGTTCACTAACATTGACCCCTTTTGAAGACTCTTGTCACTCCAGTAACGAGAAATGTACCCTTTCTCCAGAGGAAGAAAGAGGCCCTTGAGAAATAAGCCATCAGAATAGTAGTCCTGTATCACCTATCATAATGTAATCCCTACCATGCTCAAGTGTAAACTATATGAAAGGTGGGTTCAGGCCATGTAAAGCTGGCTAAGGGTCACAGAAGATGGGCTTTTATAGTCCAAGCACTATTCTCATCATCTCCCTCTGCAGTCTGTTGCTGAAATGTTTGCTATGAAAGGAAATGCTCAGGTGAAGCAGGGGATTCTGGCCAGTCTTGGAAAAGGGGCCCCTGCCAAACTGAAAACTATCTTCCTCTTTCTCATCTGATTTGCAATAGCAGAAGCAAAAAAGCCATTCTCTTTGTTGATGTCCTTCAGCATCACGGCCTGGACTGCATCTATTCTTGTTCTTCTGCAGTAGGAGCATGATCTTGCCCAGGTCCCTTCTTTCTCCTCTCCTTTCAAAGAAAGAGAGAAGAGGGAAGATAGTGTTACATACGAAGTACTTCCCTCTGGTGATCAAAGCATGCCAGCTGGATATGAGGACAGTGTGTTAAATGTTGCAGTCCTGTACTACAACAAAGCAGAGAAGATCAGAGAAAAGAGGTAGAAGGGAGATATATATATATTCATTCCCTATACATTGCCTTAAGGAGTCGCCTTGTTTCCTCCCATCTCCCCCTCCCCTCTCCCAAGCCCCCAGCACTTGCTTTGTTGCTGGGAAGAGGTACAGACATAATCAAGAGTATTGCAATGATGGCAGCTATAAATGGCCAGAAAACTCAGTAGGATCATAGGAAAAAGTAAGAGAGTGTTGTGATTTAACAATGTTAAAGGTTTAAATTTATTTTTAGTGGTATAGCTTTAAAATTACTATGTTGAGCGAAGAAATGTAAAGATAACTAGAGACAGAGTGTACTAATAATACCCAATCTGCAAGGAAATTCTGTCAATCAAAAAAGAAAATAAGTGAGGTATCGTTGGAGGATGATGAACTCTCATCAAAACTGCAAAGAATGAAGAATGTAATGGATTGAGTCAGAACTAGAGCATAGATAAATGTATTAGGTATCATATTGTGTATCTCTAAGTGTATAGCCCCACTTGCCTAAAGAAGTAATTGCCCTCAAGCACCCCCACTCTTTTCTTTGTGAATGTTCTCTGCAGGAATATTGCACAGACCCAGATAATGTTTTGAGTGCTATTGAAATGAGAAAAATTATCTTGGCCGTAAAGGATTATTATTAAAAATAATAAAGCTGATAACAAAACAGCAATAATAACAACAATAATAAAATGGTTATGATAATTGATATGAATTGCAAGTTTCTTGTCTTAGCATAATAAACCAGGGATGCATTGAACCTACTGACATAATCAGGAACCAACCTGTTGATATTACACTTAGTGTATCCTTCCTATGATTTTTGCAAAACACTCTTCATTGAACAAGAAGAGTTGGCTCCAGGTGAAGTTGTTTTCAAATGACTGACCTGAAGAGTGTAAGGATTTTGCTAATGTCTGAACGACTAATTCAGAATTGTTGGTATGAAAGTAACCAAAGGCTCTTCCCTTCTTTGTTGCTCTTTATCCTGAGGAGGAAAAGCAAAACACTGTGGAAAAAGTGTTTTCTGATGGCATGATAGGGTGAGAGGGTAAATCAGGTTATAGAATTGATTTCATGCATTATTATTTCTAAAAACCCACATCTAAATAAACATGCTCTTAAAATTAGGAATTGATTTGAGAATTCTCCATGGACTATGGGACTGGAAGTTTTGATAAAGGAACCACATATTTTTTTCCTAGTTCAAAATACCGTTGCATATTATGTCATTATATTCACTACCTAGCTAAGTCCAGTTTCTCACAGTGCATTGTTCTGGCTTCACTGAAGAGTGAAGTTTCTTGCATGGATGCTTCTTGTAATGACATCTCTGAACACAAGCAGACAGAAGAAAGAAAGAGACAGACTGAGATTTTGGGCCAGTTCTTGAGTAAGCCAAGTCGTAAACCATTGAGATAAGTCTAGGAGTCCACTAGGCTGCAAGTGATCTCCATGTATCACAGACATTCTCACAGAACACTCTCAATAATATATCAAAGCTCATTAGTCAGCTCAGATAACGTTACTCCTCCCTTGCCAGCTACCAACCAATACTGAATTCTTTCTCTCACAGCTAGAGTTGTTATGAGGTAGTACCTACCAATTAGACTGTATTTACTCCTCATGCATCTCTTTTGCAGCAGAGTAAAAGTATGCTCATGTTTTGTCAACTGCACAGCTGTATTTCCTTAGAATAATAATAAAAAAATCTAAATAATAAAAGAAAAATAACTGTATATACAGAGAGCAATGCAGCTCACGCAGCAGAGGTACAAATATAGTGAAAACTTGGAGGTGAGCAGAAGATGAGTTTTTTTACAAGGAAAGTTAGTACTTTTTGTGAACTTCAAACAGTGTTCAAGTCCCCCTCATCAATAAGATATCTAATAACTGTCGCTAAAAGCCAGGAGCAGTCATGTCACTAGGCTAAAGGTGCACTAACCTGATCTCTTGCTGATTGATCAAACAGCCAAATTCATCATTTTCTCGTCATGCTGCTGTCTAACAGCATGCTAAGGTGTATGAAGAAGCAGAATTGGCTGCGCTTTAGGAGTCCATCAGGACAGTATTGAGGCAAAATGTCACCTATTTTTCTTGTGTTCTTCTCTTGTCAAAACTGTAGTAATTCTGCCTTTTAAAGGACTGGAGAATTATTGCAGGCTCAGTGTCTAAGCTTAGCTTTCAATAGTGACTGTCAATGATATTTCCCAAACCATCCCTATTTGCATCCACAGAACTGCCAGGTGTTTACCGCAGTGAGTATTTAGAGAATTTAGTATTTAGTAGTTTAGATTACTGATAGGTGGAGGAGCAGAACCACAAGATTTGGTTTTCGTACAAGACTTAATTTTCTCTATTCCCATCCCTGTATGTCCTGTGTATTCCATGACTTTCCTGTCAGTTCAGTTATTGTTCTCAAAAGGGTAGATGGATGAACACCTGGGTACCAATGCTGGGAAGTGGGTTGTTCTGCTGTCAGTCTGAAATGAAACAGAAAAACCAGCATCCCATTGTAAAGACCAGGAGCCGCAATTGCAGTAGGCAACAGATATGTAGGACTTATTTGAGAAGTACCGGGAAGTAAGTTACCTTGGCTACTGGTATCCTGATATGTTCATTCAAATCCAACATTGACCCAGAGACTATGATAATATGTAAAAACTGTATTTTAATGTATATAACTGTATTTTGGATATGGCTGTAGCATGGCATTCCAAATACAGACACTGGTCTCATTATCTACCCCCATACCCGTAAAGGATATTGGTCGTGACTATGTAGGAAATGGGGAGGAAATTTCATATACTTGAATTTCTACAACCATATGCCAAAGGGAGTGTAAGTGGAGTCCTGATAAGTGGAGTCACTTAATTTATCCCATTGATTTCCTTTAAGCAGGGATTTTATAGCTGATGAAACAAAGTTGCTGTAAAAATACATGTAAAAGAGCTTTCCTGACTCTGTATTTCTGTATAGAAAGAAAAAGCATGATTAGCATCATAGAGGAAAAGCGTAATGGTAAGCTGATAGGCCAGAACACTTATAAGAAACTCTTATTTGAACTTGATTTGCCATAGCCTTTTTGCATAACGTTTATGCACCTGATCTGAAGAGATGCTTCTTCAATGTGCAAAAAAGGGAAAGAAAGGAAAAAGAAAAGTCCTTCAAAGTGAAAGTTATAAGCAAAGGAATACTGACCAAAAAAACCCACAACTGAGTAAGATAAATACAGAACAAAAATTACGGAAATTGAAGTAATCTTCTAAATTCTGGTTTGATAGTCAAATAGCTAAAATTCCCTTGGGATGAAATATTTGCCATTATTAATGTATTTGATTAATTTGGACAAAACACACTGATAGTGCATATATAAATCCATCCTCATTTTCAGAATGAATAATTTTCTGATGACCTTATTGTCCATGATCTCAGAACAATGGAAATACCTATCTCAAAAGCAGAGAATGACACATACACAAAACTCGTATCTCTGACTTTTACCATTTCCAGTTAATCAATCTCTTATGATTTTCCTTGTCCTGACTTGGGTGATATCATTCCTTACTATTTCTTATGGGTAAGTGCATTATCTTTTACTGTAAAAATTTCTGATATAACTTTTTGTATCACATCCTTCTGTTAACCAGGTTTCAACCTATGTGCACTCTTTTATCCGTCAGCTACAGCTACTAAAAACTTTCTTCTAGTTTTCTTATTAGATTCTGCCCATCTCTACAAAAAGCTGCATGCATAACTTTCTCTACCTTTCTCTGTTTTTCCCTTTAGATTGGGTTTTTTTCCCCTATAACACCACAAATCTCCAATAAGACAGGGTCTGAATTTTTATTTACAACACAATTCCTTCAGACTGCCTAAGAGGAAATGAAAATCTGACCTTCTGAGAGCACTCCTATGAGACACATAGCTGTGCTGTATATTTTGTGGTGTTCATAGAATACAGGATAATGCCTCCTCAAAAAAACAAAGACAAAAACAAAACCAAAAACAGACTCTTCTCTCCTCTATAGGTGTATATACATGTCTAAATGTTCCAGTACACCATCAAGATGATTGCTGCAAAATGGTATCATCCCGTTGAGTGTTCACAGTTATCAAAGGTCAACTGTCTTTAATAAATTGCTTGGTCTCCACAGGCAACTTTCCTGATGGGGAAAGTTGCTAGTTTTATTCTGTTAAAGGTTTGGATTGCATTCAGTTCAGTGGGAAGTAAATGGATACGAGCGTTTCTTGGAAAGAAATTTTTATCTGCTGCCATTTGTAGAAGGAAATCAGAACTAAAATTGTCCGTTGTTTCAATGGGAAATCACACCTACTCTTTGAGCTAACTTCTAGTTGCAAAATTCTTGATTTTTTGTTAACAGATATGAATAGAGTTACCATTAATCTAATTGTGTTTGGGCTCATTGGTTATCACTGTAAGATTCTTAGAATAAAGAAAACTGCTGTAAAACCTCAGCAGAGAGAAATTGAATGAAGGATGTAGAGCTACAAAGCACATTCCTAAGAGAAGGATGTATTACTTGGCTGGGCTTAGTAAAAAATCTCAAAGCAATACACAATATCCTCTTCTATTGCTTTCAGGTTGAACATTGAAGAGATATCATTCCATTGTTAAAAGACTGAGAAGAAATTTGGAAATTTACTTGTTGTGACTATGCTGACTTGGAAAGGAGTATTTTGATGTGACTTCTTTAATGAACAGCACACTAAATTGCCCTTGAGAAGGGATTTTCACGGGGGAATCCTGCTTCTGTGGACTATGGTAGTTGTGCTCAGGGCACAGCATGTGGGGAAAGACAACCTAGCTGATCTTATACCAGGACTTTCCCACCAGGACTGGTTGGGAAAGATGATTGTAGATGCCTGTCTCTTTAGTTATGAGTTTCCTACATTGCTAATACATCCTCGTGGTATGTCTGCAATGTGCTGGCACATTAAACCACTTAGAGGGAATGAGCATTCTTAAGTTTCCCATGATTTCCTCATAGCATTGCTAGCCCTGTTTAATGGTTGTTGATTAATTTTTAAAAAAGTGCCTAGAAATGCAATGTAAGCCTTAGAAAAGGATGTGATTTATCTGTAAATCAGATGGTGTTTTCTCTACTTAGGACATTTTGCCTGTCACTCTGCTAGTCAGTCACAGAAAAGGGGAGGTGGAGGTGAGGGAGGGGATCTTCCTTTGGAAGAAAGCCGCTAGCAGCTGCTTAAAATAGGTCTTCATATGTGGAATGTCAAATTAGCAATGTGTGCAAGGTAAATAACTAATTTATTTTTTAAAGGGCAAATAAGTAAAGCACATCACTAATCAAGACAGAGCTGATTGTCCTCTAAACACTAAAAGAAAAAACACCATTTGCTTATTACAGTCACCATATTAAAATTTGGTTAATTCTGTGAATATTTAAACTATGGTAAGATTCCATCTCTCTGTTTTCAGATCATGGCTTCTATGGATCTATTCCTAAAGTCCAGATATGATACCACAGTGTCTCAAATGCTCCATGTTCGCATTAATGTTTGCCAGTACACCAATTGCCTGAGAATGCTGGGATACAGGAACAGAGGAGACCGAACTAATAATTTGTTGCAGATAGAGGTTATGAAATGTTAATCACAGGACAGGAAAAACACTCTCCTTTATGTTATCGCTTTTGCCTGGGTGGCCCAGTGAGATAAGATATTGTTCTAAATTCAAATTAGTCAAAGCAAAGCTGGATTTACATAGCATATCAGTGGCTTAATGGGAGAGAAATGAACTGATCCAGATAAAAAGCATGACACCCCTAATCTGTTTACATACTGGAACAGATGGCAAAACTGCATTTAGCTTTACCTACAGAATCTTCAGCTGCATTCTTCCCCTGCTCCCTGGGTACTGCTCCTCTTTGCTGGGCTGCGTCTACCCTTAACACTGCAGCAAACACATAATAGGACGATGTTTAACTTGTCAGTCAGGGCATTCAGAGGAACTGTTGAAACTCAGCCAGGTGCCAGTTCCATTGTTTCAATGGAAGTCGTTTCAACCTGTTACATTTCAAGGGCACTTCGGCTTTTGGCTACAATAGTTGTACTATGTCATCTTATTTCATGTCAATGCATTAAGCAAAACACTAGGTTAAGCCACTCAGTTGTGTGTAACTGTGTTCTTCTGTTCAGACCTTGCAGTGAGACATTTTTGGAAGATATATATTTGAGAAGCTGTGGAAATGTGAAATATAAGGAGTTAAAACCTAACTGATTTCAAGTACCATTATTATCAAAGCGAGTTTTAACCTCTTTCCTGACTAATGACACATGAATCACGTGTCACCATTACTGTGATCTGATTGGAAACTTAGTGCCTTCATGAATAACACCTGTGTAATGGTGTTTTAGAGTCATGTAGTCCATCCACCTGCAGTAAGCAGGGACAACTCCAACTAGATCATGTTGGTCAGAGCAACAGCCCCAATCTGACTTGAATGATTCCAGAGATCATCTACCATCTTTCTGGGTAACCTGCTCTGGCGTCTCACCACCCTCATTATAAAAAATTCCTTTCTTATATCTAGTCTCTAAAATTACCCTCTTTTAGTCTAAAACCATTACCCTTTGTCCTATTGCAACAGGCCTTGCTAAAAACCTTGTCCCCCGTCTTTCTTATTAGCCCTCTTTAAGTACTGAAATGTTGCAATAAGACACTATATTATATATTTGACGTCTCAAAAAATTATGTTCAACTCAACTTACTCAATATATCTTGCAGTTAATCCACTCATCAATCATCATTGACAGTGCACCAAAGAGCTGTAGAGGTAAGGCAGCAAGTGCTTGGCATACTTGAGAACTCCTGAAACCGCAAGGTGGTGAGTCTTATAAGAGGCAGAAGTATCCACTGACATGGCGTTATTTGAGGAACTCTGAGACAGAGCATAGTTTGGACCTCAAACAACAAATGCCTTCTAAGTTAGTCTTTGGATTTTAACGTCTCTGTTCCTGGGTTCTGTTGAATTGTGGCAAACAATTTCTATACCTAGAAAATTTAAACTTGAATTTTTCATGTTTGTATCAGTGGATTCCCTGCCTATTCTGGCTGAAATGATATCTTTTGAGGTCTGCATACCCTTTGCACTGAGGTGTTTTCTCCTGTCTCTATTCTCTGTAAATATGTCTTCCAAATGCTATGTACTTCTCTCTGCAACTTGATTAGTCTACAGGCCTGGATCTTTAGCCCATTTCATTCAAGTACCTCTAAAATTACCTCATGGTACGTTCGCCTTAAGTCCCATAGCTTTGGCTGTATCTTCCTGTAATTAGATTGCCTCACTGCCAATTAGAGATATCAGAGCATGTGTTCAGAATGTTCTAGGACATTAAAGTGATTAATGGCAGAAAACAAACTGTACCAGTCTTAAACAAAGATCTTCCTTTCATTAATTCATTTTCAAGCAAGTAAAAAGATATTTTTCCTCATGCTTTAGTGCTTAATCTATTCAAGCAATACATTTTGAAAGCTCGGTGATAAGTCATTAGGTCTTTTTTTTTTTTCTTTTTTTCTTTTTTTTTTCTGGTCAGTTATCTGAGGAGTTTTATTCAAAACTCTTTACAGTACATATATTTCAGGCTTATTAATCATAAAATAATGGTGAAATTAAAGAATGATTAGGGTTGTTTTTGCACAAATAGGTAAATCAGGTCCTGATTCATTCCCAGTTGAGTGAATAGACTCTCCAAATGGTTCAATGAAATGCTGAATCAAATCCTTAATGCCCATTTCCTGCACACAGCTGTACACAGAGTTAATAACCTGTAATGCAGGTGAGATTCAGAGAGCTACAGTAGTGTCTTTCTGCTAACTTAATGTTCACAAGTAACCTGCAGAGGCTTAATCCCAAAGGTGCTCTTCTATCAGTTTCCATCTGAAAGATTCCTTTTCTGGAAACATGCTTCTCTTGTGCAACCTCTCCAGATCTCCATAGATCCTACTCTATCTAGTCACCTGGCTGTAAGACAGGATGGTGCTAGGTTTCACAAGGTCCAAGTGTTCGTGTGCCTTGTAGCTGATAGAGAAGTCAGGTGTCATGAATCCTCAGCAAAGGATATAAATAATAAATATGGAAAAAGATAACATTACTGTTGTGATCAATGGTGGGCATGAAATCTTCTTCCAGACAGTCAGAGAGTTGTCTGGCATTTAAAAACTTAACTTTGCTGACACTAGTGCAGAAAATGTGTGTTTTATCTTTGTCTTATGGTATCTGGCAAAATGAAATATCTCAGAATACCTCATCTCAAAGTTAGAGCTGCAGAAACTGAAAGGTAAAGAACAGGTAACAAAACAGTGGGAGAGAGTATTATGGGAATTGCAATACAAACAAAAATTTCTACTTTGTTTTGATTATAAAAATATGTAAAAATACTTAGTAAATCAGCTGCAGACAAATCTTTCTCTTAGGACTAAAGCTCAAAAGTGTGTTCAAAATGAGGAAAAAAAGAAAAAAAGATAGAAGATGGCGGAGATGCTCCACAGACGGTATGGGAAGTAGCAGATACTAGTTTTATGAAAAGTGAGGAGAGAATCTGAAAGGAAGTGTGGAAAGAAATAATATTGCCAGATGGAAGCTAAGAATTATCTGGAGCATACAGGAATGCCATTATAGGGATGAGAAGGAAGATGTGAGCAACTGAACTCAGCACCAGAGTAATGCAACAATTAATGAAAAACAATGAAAAATCAATGGGAGAAGTCCAAGATATGTTTAGAGGATTATAAATTCTCTTTGGAATGCAGTAACGTTGGCATTACTAAAATTTAACAGGAAGATTCATTTCAGTTGGATGTGAAAAATCTCCATTTAAAGTCTGATATTGTTATAGTTATTATTTTTGTTGTCAACATAATAATTGTTATATTTGTCAACAATGTGTTTGTTTCTTAAAAACCTACCAAAGCAAGCAAATTTCTGTATATATTCGTATTCTGAGCAAATGAAAAGGAATAGGATGTGTCTCAGATAAGCAGCAATATATCACTATGCTAGGCATTTTGGGAAAATGAAATGGTAATTGTTGCCTTTCCCTGAGAGGTTACATCTGAGACAGACAGAGACAGTAGATACATGCAAAAATTTTCTACAAGAAAGGTGAAGGCAAAATGGAAATAAAAGGTACAGAAGGACACAGGAGCTGGAGTGGGTAGGCTGAGGGAGACTCTTGATCAAACTCAGAAGGAAAGTGCAGAAGACAGTTCTCCAGAATAGATACTTTATTCAAATTAACTAATTTTCCGGAGCCGTGGAAAGTAAGGAGTGAAACTGATAAGCAGGAAATTAGGGAAAGTAAAAAGCTTGGCTAAGGTGTCTGATATTTCAAGTAAATACTCTCAGCATGGCATCATTTATGTTTCAACAAATTAGCATGTCCATCTCAACAATTTCTTAGGGAACTTCTGTCTGGCTCTAAGCTCTGTTTTTACCACATCAACAGGGAGGATGTTCTATCAGTCTTCAGTAACTTAGATGAACACTATGAACTAAAAAAAACAACAAACAAACAAACAAACAAAAAAACACCAAAAAAAAACCCCACCAAACAGGCAACACATGTAGCATTCCATAAAAATTTTCTGGAAGATCTCTGATTTGTTAAATTTCAGGTAAAAAATCTTAGAAATACAGATACACTTCAGAGGACTGAAAGAACACTAGCACTGGCAAAAAAAAAAAAAAAAGGCAGGACACTTTAAGGTCTCTAGCATTCAAAGAACAACACATGTATGATCTTCCTTATGAAGAGTAAAGATTCCCTTGAATGAAGGTATCTTGGGGTCAGTGATTCAACATTTCCTTGGGAAACCACTGTTAGTAGAAATTTTATGGGCAGCTTTAATAATATGAGATTTAAAATAAAAATCCAGTGTCCAAGCCCCTATGTTTTTAAGTTTCTTGAGAAGAACCTTTTCTAAATTATAAAGAATGCAGCTTATACGGAATGTTTGTTCCAGGCTCAGAATGTGCACCATAGCTCAAAAATACCATTTAATGAAAGGAACACTTGATGTAGCTGTTGCCATAGTAACAAGACATGTTTACACAGAAGCTGAGATGGAGAGTAATGTGTGTGAGTGGGCATGCAGGAGCTGGGTGGAGTACTGGAAGTGTACAATCGCTGCACCTTTATTTATTCTGGATTTCCTTCTGGATTTTTTCTGCGCAGGGATTATTTGTGTGCAGATATTATAGTTGTTGCCAGGAGCTACAGAGGAATACAAAATAATGTGCAACCAAATATACCATAAAGTTACAATTATTGGACCTCGAGATTTATGTTTCTTGCAGAGTTAAAAAGTATCAGCAATCAATCATGCTTTTAATTGACACCATGTCCAAGAGTTCTAATACTAATATTTTAGCATTCAGACTCACCACCAGAAGGACTGACATCTCTTTTTGGGTTCCAAAATCAGAGACCAACTTCTCAAAAACTCAGTGTCTCAGGTCTTGAGATACTTTGAAAAGGTGGCCATAACTACCTCAGTAGAAGCTGCAGAACTGGGTGGATTTAAAATTTATCTAACTTTCCTTCCTGCATGAAAATTTCAATTTTTTCAATTTAGCAATTTTTTTTTTTTTCAAACTATGAACAGCATATCTCTACCCTACCTGAGACAAATATTGTACATTCAATTAACCAATTAATCAAAACCAATTCTCACAGACTGCCCTGAAGCTACTGGTTTACTATTTTGTATGTTTTTGTGACTCAGATGACGACCACACATCCCTGCAGGTGGGCCCTCAGCCTCCTACAAAAGAAGCCTCCAAATCTCATGTTCCAACCAGTTGTTCTGATGAAAGAGAGTTTTTCTTTGAAATATGGGCCAAGTCTTATTCTTTGAACCACTAGAGGTGAACTTGTTCTTGTCTGTGTAAAGTGCTGATCTTGAGTATTTTCTTCCTTCTTGTTACCTTTTATGAGTCAGTGCAAACATACTGTCTAGTCTGTGGCAAGACTGTAACATGGAGGTTTTTGTTCCTGTCCTGTTTTTAATAACTTTCTAAGATCAAGGGGTATCATACGTCATCTTACTGCTCTAGAAGTCATCTTTCAGTGAGAGGGATAACTACTTGCCCATCAAACCTTTTGACTTCCAAGAAACCGTCTAGCTACTATTCATAAAGTACTTGAAGAGAAAATTGGTACACCTGATGATGAACTTGATTCATCACGACATTCCTGGTCTAGCTCTGTTGATGCAATAACAAGATGTTGAAGTAGGATCTACGTCATCTATCCCAAAACTTTACAGGAATTAAAAACCAAAGCCCTCTCCAAAATAATCATAAGAAACCTCCAACAAACAAAAAAAAGCAAGCAAAAACAAAACCCTAAACAAAACCATTTATTTCCTGTTTAACTCAAATGTGCAGTCATTATTTGTCCTGTACTTAGTGGATATTCACTACCTTCATCAACCTGTCATCCTCTAGAATATTGCCACAGAACTATCCCATGTTTGAAATAAAGAATCATACTTCTTTCATATATCTTAAAGTAGTTCTTGATTATCCTGTTTGCTCTTCTCTACCTTCTTCCTGCTCAGTAAAATCAACATCTCTCCAGATTTGCAGTGCCACAGACTAAGTATATTTCTCTGGCTAAGCATGAGTAGAAATAGCAGCTTTCTGTGCGATTTTTTCTGCACGTCTACATTCATGTTTCCACTTCACAATACAGACATCCATTATTTCTCAGCAGCTTGCATAAACCATGCTCAGCTTGTGATCTGCTAGACACGATACTTCACATTCTTCCATCAGCCACTGATTTCCAGTCCTCAGTTGAGATGGCTGATAATTTCAACCAAACTGAGAGTCTCTACTCTTGTCCCCATGGAAAAGCATCCTTTTTTTTCCTTCTTGATGTCAGGAGATATATTTTCACTGAAATTGTATCTTCTGAAAGTGGATATTGACTTCCTCTCTTCACTTCGTCCTGCTTACAGACTTTAACAGGGGTGTTCCCTCTTCATTACCCAACCCAGAAGAGAACTCTACTAAATATTGTTTGATCTATTCATCAGTCTACTAGCCACTGGTGACTTGTTCCTCATGTTGCAGACCAGCTGACGACCATTTATTAACAATTTCATCAAGACTGTGGTAGTCTAATGTGCTTATGAAGCACATGTGTAAAACAGCATCAAAAGGCTAAAGTGAAGATATGCATTGTTTACAGCCTTTCCCCCTACACACAAAGCTAAGAGTAGAGAGGATTTGCCCTTAACACCTGTGTGTTGGCTATTGCTTATCTCCCAGTTGCTTAAAATTACATATCTGGATTATTTGTTCCAGCATTTTCCTGGCCAGGAAGTCACCTGTGTCATTTTTCTTTCTCTTTTGAAGACAAGTACATCTTTCTTAGTTGTCTGGAAAACCACCATTTCTTCAGGTTCTCAGAGCTGACTGCTTCAACTCCCTGTGTACTCTAAGGTGAATTTTATTAGGTTCGCTTACGTATAAACATCTGAAGTCTCTGAATATTTCATATCCTGATCTTTTCCTTTTCCATCTAAAACTGTTTTAGATGTTAAGCCACCAACACTTCGAGTGAAGACTCCATTAAATGGCATTAAATGCTTCAACCTTCCCAGCATTGTCATGTATTTTTTTCTCCATCTAGCTGAATAATAGAGCAGGCTCTTCCTTCATTTTACTCTTACTACTCCTACTAAACAATTAATTGTTACTCTGCATTTCCTTTGTTAATATTTGCTCATTTGCTACCTCTTAAGGTACTATTGTATTTTCACAATGACAAAAGCCACTACATTTTTTTTTAAGCAAAACAATGGGTTGCAAACAATTGCAAGCATTATTAATAATTTAGCTGCACCTCTGGTACTTGTTGATCTCCTTTCTCAAGGTACTGGTGAATGGCCTGTTGTTTTCCTTTAGAGGTGTACACTGTGTCTCTCCCACTCTGATACACAGCCCTGGGTTGCAATGGCCCAGCACTAATTGAGATTGTCTCAGCAAGTCTAAGTGCTGCTTTGCACTTCTGTTCTTTCCAGAAGCAGTAACATGTTGTTAATAAACTGACCAGACAAGCCTTCTTAAAGCCAAGAATTATTTATTTAGAACCAAGGCTTTTCAGAGAAAATCAATCTTTATGCAATAAGCTGTCTACTCACATGTTTAGCTCAATGGTTGTCTACACATGGTCATCTTGATAGGTCTAAGTTTTCAACAGACCCTATCTACAATCTGGGCACAGTAATGTGTTCCTTTAGCTCAAGGATAAACTCCCTCACCTTGGGGATAGAGACAAGAAGTTTTTACCTCTTTTGCAGAGGTGAAAATGGTTTATAAATATTTTTTCATAAGATTTGTTCCCAGCCCCAGCAAAATTGTTTTCTAATATTGGGAGATGCAGCACAGAAAAAAGCTGTTGCCATGGATCCCCCCTCCCCCTCTTTTCCCACTGTGTTCATTTGGAAGCAATTTATTCTGATCCAGCTGTTACTTTCCTGGTTGATTTTTTTCCAGTGTCCTTCTATTAAGCAAAATCAATACATTATTTGCAGGATATGTAACTCATTGGTAAGATTGCGTATAATGTTCCCAAAATTGCTACATGGTACTTATTCAACTTGCTGTCTTACATTATTCCTGGTGTTGTACATTATGAGATTAATTGTAATGACAGTAGTTTTCCTGCTCCAGGGAATGTGTTGCAGCTGTTTCAGAAATTTTTTTTACTTTATTGGCTAAAATATATCTACATGGGCTAGGAAGAGATGGAACCCTAATTTTTCTTTTTTTTTTCCCCCCCTTCCTGTTCTGCATAAGTACTTTCCCAGGTGCCTTTTCAGGTATCTCTGACATCTTAAAGGAAAAGAAAAAGGTCACATTGACATGTTGTCAGTCAGTACTTCGAAAGGGGGGAAGTCTTCTTCAAAGGTTTAATATCACTTTGGTGGCTCCTCTTAAAAGAACACAGCTGGAAATTATTCTTCAAAGAGGAACTGTAGAGCACATGGCGAAAAGGTCATTCAAATATTTGTGATTGTAATGACCCAACATATAAAGGAAGAAAGAAAAAGAAAACACATCAAAACATATGCATCCTGTACTGGAGTCGTAGTGACTGTAGTAAGTCTGTACACAAATATTGGTTGCACACTGAGAGACAAAGTGTGAGGCCCTTTGCCGTTACCCCTGCTGAGAATTCAGAGCTGTTGCTATAGCTGTGCAAAAAATCTTAGCTGGTGTGCCTCTAGGTGCAAGGACAGAATAAGGAGTGGATGATTATTGCTTAACACTCTCTTTTTGGTTTTGGGGATATCAACATCACACAGCAGGTGAATGAGAGGATTTATGGCTGGACTGCTAATTTCTTTTTGCCAAAAACTGGTTTTCGAAGTTTGAAAAACTTTTAAATAGGGCCTGCAGCTACTAAATGAAAGCACTGGAAGAAAGTGGGAGGACTAGAACTTCTTAGGATTTAACTGGGGGTAATCCTAAGTAGTTCAACACTCTTGCCCGCCAGCCTTCCCCTTTGTGCCTAGGGACTTGCCTCTAAGTATTAAGTAGGATTTTATTATCATTTTTGTATAGACTATAATTTCGACACAGCAAAACATTCTTAATGCTCAGACATAACACTTCAATAAATGTGAATAATGCAGTTTTCCTGAGCTTCTCCTAACACATCTAATTTACATAAATGAAGTGGTGTTAAAAGGTACTTCCTGCTGCCCATGTGAGGTCAGACAGCTGCTTCTTGTGAATGGGAATGGGCTATTAAAATATCAGATGTGGACTTCATATGAAAATTTAAAAAGAAACCATAACCAAACATTGAGACCACTGCTTATCCCTATTATTTAGGCTGATCTGAAGGCAAGGGGAAGGTCTTGCGATATAATTTTAGGATACTTGCAAGAAAGGCAAATACTGCTGCTTTCTAATAAATAGTTTGTACCTTGAATTTAGAGATATCAGTGTCTGTAGTCCACAACTTTTGCTAGCACTGACTAGCTAGTGCTCTTTTCACAAATTATGCTATGGATGTGCTTTTTTTATCTTGTACTTGAATAGGACTTGGATTTCTGTGACATTAGCCTGCAATAAACTCTATGACTCATCATTCTGAATCCGGTTGATTCATTTCAACTGTGATCCTGAGTGAAATATATTTAGTGAGTAAGACCGTTTAACAGATTTCATTATTTTCAAGAAATTTTCTGTTCCATAGACTGGAATTCAGGTAAAACACAAGTAAAACCCTCCTGTCTTACAGTAGTAGGTCTTAATTTGGTAGGAACACAACCAACTTTTGAGATGTCAGTGGGAATCTGTCAGAACAACAGAGAGTATCTTAAACAGGCTATCTCATTTGTCCCGATCCTCTGCATTTCATCATGATGACAGACTGCATTACATAAATTATACATCAAGAGAAGCACTTGTAAATCGACTGTGTGGTCTGTCTTCCCTCTGAGATCATGGTATTCGGGGTGGGAAAAGACACTGTCTTCAGGGCTGTTGAAAGGGATCCAGCTCAAGGGGACACTGAGAGGATAAGAAGAAGAAACCAGAGCTACCACCAGAGTTTGGAGGAACATTGATGAGATCCAGTATTTGAGAAGGTGTCATCTTCAGGCAGGCAGAGCAGAGGGAGGTTGCTGGTACATACATTATGTTTTGGGAAGTGACTGTATGGCCTGTTCAAGCCAGTCAGAAGTCTTTCTTCCTGTAATTTGTATCCAAGATGATTCCTTCCAATACATAGTTGAAGAGCTCTCACATGCAGATTTGAGGCAGGTACTGGACAAGGGAAATGTGGAAATTTCAAAATGTGATGGACTAACAGATCAACTGCTCAAGTTGCATGCTAGTAGTTTCTGCTTACCATTAGGGGAAAATCCTGACCGCAGCCAAGGTTATTGAGGTATGTCTAGTGCTACTGTCTATAATGGCCAGTGGAGCCTGCCCCAGGAATGGCACAGCACTGGCTAGATACAGTGCAGTGTCTGTTATACCCTTGTGATAGAAGGTATGAGACAGTGAGTAACACACATTCATCTAATAGCTCACACATAGACAAAATACTTGAGTACAAATGTAGAACAGAGTGTCATTGCAAAGCTCGTACATCTCAGACACTGGTGGCAGTTCTTTGTATAGAAGTTGCCCTTTATATCCCTTGGGTGAAATAAAGATCACATGGCAGCTAAAATGCTGTTGAAGCTTAAGAGCAAATATGTGTTTGGCTTTATTTTGCTTTTCTTGTGCTTGCTACTGTGATCATTACAGAGCCAACTGTAAAAGATCAATGTGAGAGCGCCGTATCACTCATGTAAAATGTTTGTCTAAACCCCTGACTGACTGATTTTTCTTGCTAATAAGCCTACCATTATGAAGTCATGCAGAATACTGTGGCCATTGTGACTATTGGGGAAATACCTATGATATATGTTATTGTGAAACAGAGGGAAAAAACAAGCATTTAGGCAGAAGTAAATTAAAAAAAAGATCACAAGTTGAAGTTGGTATGTATTCAAATAGGCCAGAACAAGAAGGTATGAAAGTAAGAAAGGCAACACACAATATATTAAGAAAACTGCAGACATTTAAAAACGGAAATTTGGATACTGAGATTTAGATTTCAAATGCATCAAAGTTAATTTGGTTCACCCAATTGAAGCCAGCTGTTACAGATCAGATCAGCTTTATGTGCCTTGTAATAAGATTTGGTAGTTGAGCAAAAAATAGCAGTAGTCCAGCTATTCACTAACCTGCAGCATACTGTAAATGAATTTGTGTGTTGCTATAGAAGGATCTGCTCTATCCAGCCAGGATCTGCAATGCTGTCAACAGAAAACTGTCTTATAGTGGAGCCTGATGAAGTCTTTTTTCCTGAGTGAACTTTGTCAGGATTGAGCACAACTTGAGGGCTGAGAAGAGTGTTGGGGAAGATAAAGCCTTTTCAGTATAAGGCATATATAGAAAAAAACCTATTTAAATATTTGTTCTGGTTTTAGCAGGGGTGGAGTTAATTTTCCTCATAGTAGCTAGTATCAAGCTATGTTTTGGACTTGTGCTGGAAACAGTGTTAATAATACACAGATGTTTTAGTTACTGCTGGGCAGCACTTACACAGCATCAAAGTATTTTCTGCTCCTCACACCACCCCACCAGCGAGTAGGCTGGGGGTGCACAAAATGTTGGGAGGGGACACAGCTGGGACAGCTGATATCAAATGACCAAAGGAATATTCTATACCATGGGACATTGTGCTCAGCATATAAAGCCAGGGAAAGAAGAAGGAAAGGGTAGACATTCAGAGTGATGGTATTTGTCTTATCAAGTAACCATTACACATGATGGAGCCGTGTTTTCCTAGGGATGGCAGAACTCCTGGCTGACAATCAGAAGCAGTGAATGAATTCCTTGTTTTGCTTCAAATTCTGTGTTTTGCACACATGACTTTTACTTTTTTACTTTTCTTATTAAACTGTCATTATGTCAACCCATGAGTTTTCTCACTTTCCTTTTTCTCCCCCATCCTACCAGCATAGGGTGGCTGTGTGTTCCTAATTTCTGGCTGGGGTTAAATCACAACAATATCATAAAGATAAAAGGGAATTAATGAAACAAAGTAGAGATCGGACCTGCAGACATGTCATACTGCACTGGTTCTTAGGAGGTGGTTTTCCCAAAGGCATAACCTTAGTATTATTGGGAAATGAACACCCTAATTTTGTGCTGAAGAGGAATACCACTGCCAGGATATCACATGCTTCCTTGGCTTTATTCTCTTGGTATTTCTTTGGTAGGGACAGCAAATATGGGATTTATGCTGAACGCAGGCATCTTCAGTCCATGGGCAGAACACGCTAGTTACGTCTACAGACCTCCCCTAGAGACCGAGTACAAAACTGTGCATGGATCAATGTTGAGCATGTGGTGGTGGTTCTTAGATGAAAATTATATGTTAAGTTCCATAGAGAAGGTAATAAAGAAACTGTATGTCCTTGTTTGCTCCAGTCTTAAGAAAGAACCTTTCAAAGATGTGGTCACTGCCAGTATAAAGAGGAACTAATGTGGAAGAAGTGTGGTGCCTGTAGGGCTAACTTAATTTTCTCCACATGTGACTAAGACATAAGGTAATAAATCAATCCTTTGGGTTTTGTATTACTGTTATGCCAGTGTAGTTCTAATAATAATAACATTAATTCACCAACAAGCAGGTTCTTCCACATTGTTTACTCACCGAGGCACTGACTGTGCCCATAGCCTGGCATGTCCTCTGGGTTGCATGAGGTGGGTTGCTGTTTATGGACAATGGAATAATGTGATCATACTTATTTGAACTGATTGCAGTAAGATGTATGCTTTAATTTTGCAGTATGATTTGTGGGGATTATATAAAGAAAAACAAATAGATAAACCTGCATTCAGATTTGCTTCACCATCAGAGGAATTATGAGCTCATGTACTGGATGGAAATATGTCCCTAAGAGAGCTAAAGCAGAGTTAAAGCTTCAAAATAAATAAAATCCGAAAGAACAATTTTGCAAACCCTGTCTAGAAGCAAAATAAGTTCTGAAGCAGAGGTGACAATTTCAGCTGATTATATAATTCTTAATTTAATTTGTTGTAAATCACTGCTGTGTTTTGTGCCTAACAGCACTTACCCCATACTGAAGCAAGAAATAGTAAATTAAGCTTATATATAGCTCAGAAGCAAGTGTATGATCCTTCTGGAATGATAGGTAAATGTAAACAGAGAAGATGCTTACTTGCTGCTAGTGTTCAAACTGCTCAATACCAACTTGGGAATATTGCGCCAACTGTTGCAATGAACATTTCTGTAGTGTGAAGGAACACTTTCCAGCAATGTCCTTATCAACACACTGAAAGGGTTTCTAGAGCAATTCTTTCTGTTCCCTGACAAAACTTTCTGTCACACAGTGCTCTTTTCTGAGACACACATCTATAAAACTGACAAGACAGAAAACAAATTTGCTTTATTCTCCTTTGTTCATATATATATATGTCATTGTGTTCCTAGTAATCCTCTAATGCCATCTCCTCCACTTATTGGTTTGTCTTCCTTAGAGACAAGTACTACCTGGTGCTGAGTTGGGTGTTGTTATTTTTATTAAAATATAAAAAATATTTTATGAAAGCAAACTCTGATTTCTTTTTCTCCTTTGATCTGAACATCTTGGTGTCTGGAGGTAGAGTCAGGGATGGGTTTCTCGCAAAAAGGTTTGATGAGGTAATATATCAGGTATGTTTCCAAATAGATCTAGTGTCAGGCTTCCAGGACTCCTACAGTGTAAATCATAATCCAGGATAGATTCTCACTACTCTATCTACTGGAGTCTGAAAAATCTTTGCAGTCTCCTTTCTCATTTGCCCTGCGTTAAACACGAATTGTACAGAATCAGCCTCTCTTTCTCTCAAAGCACAAGAATCATGAGGAAAATCTCCAGTCTCTTCTGCTTCTGAAAGTGAGTTCTTAAGCTTTTTAATTCTCTCTGGACAATGGTCACAAGCTGTGATAAGCAAAACCTGTCTTTCAGCTACCAAGTATTGGCATCCCCAACTCTTCTGCTTTTTGGTTTAACTAGACTATAATGAAGATGAAAAAATAACTGTGCAGAGCATCTGGTTGTTTTGATCTGAACTGAAAAAAAAAAGTCCTTTCTAAGTCACAGGGAAACAATGGGTCAGACAGGTTCTGGAAGCTGTGGGCTGAAAATTCCCAGAAATGGTTATGTTATTTGTGTTTATTTATGTTAAATGAGAACTGATAGAAAGGACACAAAGTTTTCTTTTCATCCTTAAACTTTTATCTTGGTAGCGTGAGAGCCTTTTCAAGGGGAGAGACTTCCATTTTACCTCTCCATCTTTTTCTACTTCCTTATTCACAGTTTTATAACGTCTCCCACCTAGGGAGACTGATAGGGGCACTAAGCTAACAAAAATCTCATGAGAATGATGTGCGCTCTGAAGTGCCACACTGCAGAAAGTATCAAGCTGAGCTAGTCAGAATATTTTAATAATTGCATAGTATTATGTTGCTTGCCAAAGATGAAGCAACTTGTGGATATTCATCAGTTGTTTGCCAAAGATGAAGCAACTTGTAAAGATTCATCAGTTCTGATGAAGTTTAAGAAGGGCAGTGACTGAGGCTCTGAGATCTGTCATTTCTGTTGAGAGAAATTAAAAACAGGAAAGCTTAAAGCTAACCTTTCAAATCTGAAAATAAACTTTTTGATATAGTTTCATTTTGTCTGTGAATTATTTTTTTTTGCCTCATCAAGAAACTATTTTTCCTGACACCTCAAAAGCTGTCAAAGTTTGAGTTAGCATCCTTGAGTCATCTCAATTTTTAAAATCAATGAAAAAGTTTCCATAGGCACTAATAGGCTCTGAAACAAGTCCTCAGTGGAAGACGGCTGAAGTGATATATAAAAATTACTTCTCTCCTGTATTAACAAGCAGTTTTCTCAATTACACCACAAAATGAATCATCAGCATCAGATGATCCAACATCAATGAAACTGTATTTCTGTGAAAACACTGATGAGTAGAAATTCAGACTAGTGAATCAGTAGATTCCATATCAGAATTTGTGCAGCAATGAAAACCTGAAAATTTAAGGGGCAAAAGCTGTGGATCATAGAAGACCATCCAAATTAGTCTTCTGGATGTTTTTTTTGTCTGGTTTGGGTTTTTTGTGGCTTTTTTTCTTTTTTTTCCTTTTTTTTTTTCCTTCCTGTAGCTGTTTTAACCAGGCCTAACAGAAAAAAAACAAAACAAAACAAAACAAACCCCAACAACCTTCAGGACTCCCTCCTGCACACTACTTCTTTTAACAAGTATTGGTCATAAGTCATTCTGTCAGAAGATCATGAAAGGACTTAACTCTCTGAGATGAAGGAAAGTCATTCTGATCCAACCACTCAATTTGATATAAAAAATGCAAGTATGGGTGACACATCAGTGGGTCAAAAGAAAGTCCAAAGAACAAACTGAAAAATTCTTCTTGATAAGGGAAAGCCCCATATAGGTCAGAGCTTGCAACAAAATGAAGGTGTAGCAGTTCCTATCATTGCATAGCAGGAGCAGGAGCAAGAGCAGTGACTCTAGTGGTAGATTTTACTGGCCCTTGTCAGCCAGCTGGAGGAGGAGCAGTATCTTTACAAGGTGACCACAGGACACTGGCTGAAGTCAGTTATCGGTTTACGTGAGCACTCAGGCCTGGGTTTGGACAAGTGCCATGGTGGGTCCCCAGGTACCCTACAGGGTCAAGTCCTATCTTGCAGGATACCAGCAGCCTGGTGAAAGGAAGGTTGATGACTTCAATTACCCTCTCTCACTCCAAACTCAAGGGAGAGTGATGGCGCTGGTCCAGGACAATCTCTACAAAACCATTTCTATTAAAGCCAAGTGAGAGCTTTTTCCCTTCTTAATCCCTGAACTCTTCAGCTCTGGTAAACAGAACTAATCATGAGTTTTTCTGGTGGTATTAAATAACAAAATATGTAGCTGAATGATACACTGCCTGTCATTTTATCTCAGTTTAAGACACAATATGCTTTCTAACCCCATGACATCCCTTTGTGTTTTTCATAATTAGAAAAAATGTTGGCATTTAGATTCGGCACAGGTTTGGATATAAAAAAAATGCCCATTTCATGTACAATCTCTGTCTCACTAATTAGTTTCTAAAGTTGGAATCAGGTGTTTATAAGCTATTTAAGAAAAACAAATTAGTATTCTATAGAGACTGTTGTTGGCCAGGCTGTTAACCAAGTTAAAGTTCTCTTTAAAAACTTTGCAAAACTGAAAAGTAGCAGCTTTATAAGTATCAGATCTTCTGAAAAACAATGTTTTTGTTTCTATTTAGTACCACCCCTAACTCTATTTACCAGTATCTATGAATAAACATCTTCAAATTATTTTTTATCTGATATGAAAAATTAAGTTTGCAATAAAAGTGTGAAAGTAAAAGAAAAATATAACCAAATATATTCCTGAAAGGTATTTGAAATAAGCCCTTTTGCAAAAGAACGCTCACCTAATCATAAGAACATTTACCACTGGTGAAAACTGTAGGTGTTAGGCAATTTCAATTACTCTTAGCTATCTAAGGCACCAAGCTGCTACTCAGTGACATATATATTTGACTTCAGATAACTGCATTACAGGGTTGAAGTCACAGAAAAGACTGTGTGTTTGCAGAGCTAGGACATGACCGGGCATGTCCTGTTTTGTTTGAACACAGCCACACAAATGCACAGTGTAAAGTAGGCATAAAAATGGATGCATCTGAAAACTAACAGTTTGCCCCCGTTTCAGATTTGTTTAGAACTGGTGCAAGTGGCTATACAGGACAAAAGAGTACCTGTTTTTTACATCTGTTTAATAAAACTGGATGGTTTTGACCTGTAGGTGACAACCATGTGTTTTGAAAAAGGAAATGGAAAGAGTCCCCCAAACCCATTTCCTTTCAGTTCATGTTGTACATAGGTCAAGTTCTCAGGCAGCTACAGTCTATGATCTCAGGACAGGCAATGGGGTTTCATTCTTTTTATTTTGGAATTTTCAGTCTTTCCTTAGCTATTGTTCTCAACAGGACTACAAGAGATCTTTCCCATATTTTCAGATTATCAGTGGTGTAGAGGGGAGGACTTCTGTCCTGTAACCTTGAAGAAATTATTTTCAACTTGTTGACTCAAACTTATATGGGAATAAAATAACAGAATTTTCAATTCACTGGCTAAATAAAAAACTGAACATCTACTAAGAAAAAAAAAAACTTATGATGCTTTTACAGTTAAAATGCTTCTTGGGAAGAAAAATAGCCTTAAAAGAATAATTTTCTTTTTTTCTTTTATTTGAAAAATAAAAAGAACAAAATCTCTCTGGAAGAAAGGTGTATTTTACTGCTAAATACATGAGTGATGCTATTCTTTCTGGAGCTGTTTTTGTTAGCAAATTTACTTTTCTCAAAGATAAAAAGGACCTCCTTAGGTCTCTTTTCAAAAGTATTTTAGTGAGTAGGGCTCAATGCTCAATGAGCAGCACTGGAGGGTGGTTGTCCTTGCTGTACTTGCCGAAGATTATCACCAGGGATTTTTCTTCAGTCAGTGCCAGTTAAGGAAATTGTGTGCTAAAAGGGAAATGTAAATATACCTGGTCCATCTATTTCCTAGTTAGGTAGCCCAGAACATGCCTTATTTTCAGTTCCATTCATCTCAAATACCAAAGGCAGATCATCTAATTTTTTGGTATCTGGCTAATCCTCTGATGCTAGTGCTCTGATGGCTTGCTGTTTTCAGGGCCTGCTGTGTACATCAGGATTAGCTCCCATGTCTTTCACTACACTTGCTCTCCCTCCTTAGCAAGAGCTGCTCTTTTCCTTTCTCTATGTGCATTTACTTCTCCCGGGAGCAATCAGCTTACTTTCTGATCCATAAACCTACATTATTCTTATCAGTATTTTCCTCCGTGAACTTCAGTAGGGAAATATTATGGGCTAGGAGCTTAATTATTCATTAGATTATGGCCATTTTCTTCATACAACTTCCTCTGTTATTATTATAATTTCAACTGATACAATAATACTAAATCAATAATATTGCGCCTAAGACAACTACCCTACCAAGAAAGAGGTGGAAACAGATGCTTAGATTGGCTGGCTGGCAGACTTTCATTCAGTTTAAGCCAAATAACTTATCTGGCTTTGAATTGCACCCCCTCAGCAATTTGATGACAGGAAACCCATTCAGAAGAGTTCATCATTTGTCTCTTAGAGAGAATTATACTTCTCTGTTGAGTTTCTGAAGTTCAAAAATATATTCCCAGGACAGGCCCAGGAGCATACACACAGCATGAATTTTTTTAATGCACTCATTGAAAAACAGCAAATGAGATACTATTGACTATATGGTGTACTCTATTTTTTTTTTTTCCAAATCACATGTGAATATGAGCTTTCCCAGTTGCTGTGTGTTTGTCTGTTTGTTTGTTTCTAACAGAATCACACTTAAGTCTGAATTCCCCAACACGTTCAGTTTTTAGATCCCAGAAATTACTCACTGTTGATGGTTGATCTGGTTCCTTTTACACTGCTCTGGTTTTGCAAGTTCTGTGTTAAAATTTCTTATATATGTATGTAACATATATGTGTGTATACAAATTACATATATGTGTGTATGTATGTATATATACACATACACATATAGAAACATTCCTTGTTTTCTATGGTGGTGACCTCTTTGGCTATGAAGCAGGACTGTATGGTCAAGTAATGGTAAAATCTAGATTAGTTTTCTTTCCAGCTTCAAGATTATGAGACATTTTCAGCAAGCTTAGGCAAAATGCATCTTCTAACACAGCAAATACTTTACTCTCTCATAGACTTCCGGTATATAAGAGGTTGTTAGAAAGAGGACAGACCTCAGTTGCTTGCTAGGTATGGGGCCGGAAGATATTGGGCTGAATTTGCAACAAATAGCAATCAGACCACCTATTGGGAAAATACCCAAAATAAGTAGAATGAAGCTCTGTAAGAAGTGACATGAAAACGTTGCTAAATCTCTTTAAGAGTTTATAGAACAGGCTAAGAAAAATTTGTCAGCCCTGGCATAGGTAGATACACTTGATCTTTTTTAAGGACAAAGGACTGAAGTTCTTTCCAGAATGATGGCATTTTTATGAATGGTTATCTACAATCGTTTATGCTAACCACCATCATGTCTCTGGCTTCTGCTGGTTATGTAGAAAAATTGTTGCTCAATTGCAATATTAATCATCCACAACTGGGGATCCAAATATGGAAAGCGCCATTCTGAAGAGTGCGCTGATTTGAGGCACATTGCTGTTTGCTGGTTCAATTTAAGACAGCGATCCTTTGCTTCTCAGGAAGATCTGAACTTCCAAAGTTACTTCTCTGGTAGTCCAGCTTGATCAGGACTTCTGAAAATAAGGGTTTAAGTGTTACATGAAGGTAACATCTTCCATTAGAGACCTATTTGGTCTTAAACAATTATCTGATGTGCCTGCTACCCTCTGGCACCAGAATGGTTATCTGAAGCCAAATGAAAGGGAGTTGTCCTATCTTTTTACTTTACATTATGAGGCAGATGAAACAGTCAAAGCATATTTTGAAAACTAACATGTGTGTTTCATGGGTAAACCAGCATATACTTGCATGTGGCTGAAAAGAAAAGGAAGCGATAATCTGGAAAAACTGTTCAGGTTCATATTCAATATATAAATTTTATTGTCATGTTTTCAAAGTATTTAAATGACCTGCACATATTACTGGAAACCATTGTATTCCCAGGACTATAAAAATATAACACAGTTAAATGAAAGAGAGAAGTCACTGATGTTCTTGAACTAGCTGTTTTATAATTAAAAGTACAATTCACTTAGGAGAAATATGTTCCTTCACAATTCCACGTCCTCTAATGACCCTTCTTTCTCATCCTATTAATAATTCGATTTTCTTCCAAGTTTTTAAAAAACAATAGAAGAGATGCATAAAATGAAACCCGTAATGCAGCCCTTTAGCAAGAAGGTCTCAAAGCACTAAAGAAATCAAAGTGCCTGTTGCTATCTGTGGTAATTCTGATGTTTACAGATGATACAATCACTCAAAGCCTTATCTGTCAACACTATAATGACATGGTGATTAAGCAATAGTGATATTAAAGTTCAACAGATTTATTTGAATACAATCTGAATAAAGGAGCTTATACTCCCTGTGATTCCTAAAAACTGGCTTATCAGATGACAAGATTAGTGACAAACTACTTATACTTTAGCATGGTATGAATGTGGATGCTTATTGTTAATAGAGCAGCCTGTTTCTTCTCCCTCACAATAATTCCAGTGATGAGATGTATGCTGCCTATGCCTAATATTTTTCTAAAGAATCGTTATTCTACGTGGGTAACCACACCATGGAAAAAAAAAAAAANTCTCAGTGGGAAATCAACTATCCTGAGTATAATTTCCACCCTGTATTATAGAAGTCTCTGAATATGAAGAGCCATATTAATTAATTTCCCAGATAAATAATTTCATTTAGAAGTGAGAGCAGAAGTAAGTGGAAATAGGATAAGAGAGAGTAGGAAGAGGTCTTGCATGCCCCTACAATTATGAGGAATAGTTCCAAAATGCTCATGCAAAATCACTAATAAAAATTCCAAGTCTTTTGAAAGATGCTTCCAATCACAGGTATGCAGCTTAGATCACAAAATACTAGTTGTACATGCAGTTGATATAAATTGTTCAGATGCTATTCATGCCAGTCAAACACATTTTTAAAACAGCATTTAGAAATGGTCTAGAACTTGTGAAGATGTTTTGTAAGAAAATCTCAATTTCCCCCACTTTCATGAAAAAATCCAATTTTCATTAAACAATTTTTTTCTTAACACATGTCTCTTTGATATGTCAAGCAGTAGTAGCAAAATACAGAAAATATCTCAGCATGTGGCCACTTCTTATCAAAGCTTACATTTTAATAGACCATTCTAAGTTTTGTGAAATGGTCTATATTACTTGCTGACCTCTTGGCTGAGTAATGTCTTTGACAGCGGCTTTTTTCTTTAATGAGTCAAATTCCATGCATTTTTAAACCTGATATTCAAATACCAGTCAGACTCAACTTTCTTTCTCTTTTTTTTTTTTCTTTTAATTCTCTTCAGTCCTCTTTAGCCATCTATTTTTTTTCTTCTAATTTCTCAAAGTACATACACAGTACTGAATAATCTCTAATAGGAGCACGCTTGCTATAAAACTGGAATATATCTAGCAGCAGGCAAATACTGAAAGGGACAGAAAGGTGTACGGCTTGACTTGTGCTTCTGTATAAGCAAGCCATTTTTTTCCCACTGTCTGGGATAAGATACAGCAGTGTTGCTCCCAGCAGAAAGAATGTTCCCAGAAACGAGCAGTTCACGTGGCCAGGTCTGCAGTACTCACAGCTCTGGTTGCTGCATGTGCAACATGTCCTGATTGTGAACAGAGGAACTTAGCTCTACTGAAAGACTGGAAAGAGAAGGATGTTTCAGTCGGTGATTTTGTCATGCTGTGCTTGAAAGCATGTCTAATAGAAGGAAAGCATATAATTTCCTTGTTGGTTACCAAATCAGTGCCTAAGAGGACTGTTTCTCCGTTGCACTTCAGTGACTGAATGTAGTGTTCTTTGCTAACAAACCTCATTCATACTGCATCCATATGATTACAAATACTGAAAATCCTGCAACTCCTCTTCCATAATTTACTTCCCCAACCCCCACAACCTTATAAACAGGTTTTCTTTCACTATTATTGGCTATTTGTGGATTTATACCTGAGAAGCCTTATCACTACATTTTATTCGGTTTTGTAGGCACCTTAGTTACTTGATTGCCAAAGATTATGATGGTAGAGGTAGCAGATATATCTAGTGTCAACATTACCACTTTATCTTACAGACTCCTAAATAGACATAAATTATCTGATCAGAAATAGAAGTGAGAACAGCCCTGATGTTCTTCAGAGATTTCAGAAATGCTCTAGTGATTTTGGTTTTAATTTAGCAAGCTGAAAATGGCTGGTTGAACTGAGGAATTACTGTGGTGAAGAGGAGGATAAACTTTTGGCAGTGATGCTGTTGCAGTAATTTAACACAGATAAAAGTGACTAGAACTCAGACAGATCACAGAAATATTTTTGATATTTTCTTCAAAATGTCATCTCATAAATTCAGTTTAAGAAAAGACTAGCAGCTTTTTTTCCCTTCCAAAATAATACAGACAATATTTGCCAATGATGTAACTTTCATTTTGATTGACTCTTTTACTAAGTTAAAATGAACATCGGAAATGAAACTCTTTTTAAAACCCTTGTTTCTTGTTCCTGCTATAAAAAGAAGTATAATATTTTAACTGTTTTGCTTCTTAAACAATATATACCTTTTTTTTTTTAAAATAGAATTTTGCAATTTAAAGATTAAAAGAGCCTGGTGGAGGAAAACATTTGTGAAAGTCATGCCACAGAATCATGGAATTGTCAGAGTTGGAAGGAACCTCCAGAGATCATCTAGTCCAACTCCCCTGCTAAAGCAGGATTTCCCAGAGCACATCACTCTGCATCCAGGTGGGTCTTGAAGGTCTCTAGAGAAGGGGACACCACAACCTCCCTGGGCAGCCTGTTCCCGTGTTATGACACCCTCACCATAAAGAAATTTTTCCTCATATTTGAATGAAAATTCCTATGTTCCTGCCTGTGCATATTGTCCCTATGTCAAAAAAAACCCATATTATACTTTTCCAAACCCTAGTTTTTCTGTAGGGTTTTGTCGTCGTTGTTGTTGTATTCATATCTTTTTTTTAAAGTTGCGCTATAACCCAAAGTCTAGCTCAGATGTCTGCCAATGGTATTCACTGGCCAATGTGAAATTACTCATTGTGCACAGGTAGGTATGGAAGAATTTAAACAGAAACTAAAGATATGTATTAATAATACATTTTCCACCTTTCTTTCCAAGGGCTGGATGAGCCATAGCTATCTGCATACCTGAGCAAACTGTGTAGGTGCCAAGAGCACCGCAAACTTGCAAAGTTTGAGAAAGGATGTAGTCATATTTAACGCTGCTTTCTCGATACATATTTTTCTCCTGAAGAGCTTTCAAGCTGTCAATATCCTTCTAAAAATAAATAAGCCTATGAGCAATGCAGCAATGCTTTTACAGCTGGTGATGAGAATGAATGCCCAAAGGTAAATGAACACCCTAAGCTACTGACACATTGTACTTTTAAATTGGTAAGAGGAGATGCCTCCTTTCCCCCCAGGATTTTGATCCATGGGCAAAAAAGAATCAAATGTGCGGTTTTATAGGCAGAATTGACGCTTCAAACAATTGTGGGCAGAGCCCCAACTCCTGAAACAAATAGCTGACATGAAAGATGATAAAATTGTTTAAAAATGTGAGAAAAAAAGGTCTTTAATTTGTTCTGAAATTAATGTTGCATATGGTAAATGAGATAAATCATGGTGATACAGAAAGCACTTGTTACAAAGCAGAAAATGTCTTCTTCGACTTCAAAATGGTTCAATTCCAATTTAGAACAGAAAATATGACTCTTAGCAGGACCAGCTCCTGCAGAAGTGGATATATCTATGCTGTATAATTGCTGAAACAGTGACACTACCTTTCCAATCTGTACATGCCTTATAAAGATGTCAAAAACTTTTTAGGAAAGTCATCGTGCAATTGGTATGCAAATAAGGTAGAAACTGTTTGACTTAGGATGCGGGGAAGAACAAACTGGCTTTTTCCGCCTGTTCCTTCCCCCATGCTATTCTCAGAGGTCATACTCAACTCTCTTCTTCCAAGATCTTCCGAAAAGTGTGTCTATTCAGACCTTTAATCTTAAGCTCTCTGAACTGTCTACTGTTATTGCTTCCACTTTTAAAATATTTACATTTTATAAAACAAAAGAATTCCTCGCTACAGTATTCCATACCTTTTTTTTTTTTTTTTTTTTTTTTTTTTTTTTTTTTTTTTTTTTTTTTTTTTTGTTGTGGTTTTTTTTTTTTTTTTAATTTATGTTTGACTTTACGACTATAGACTGGGGCACTGTTTTACTAGCCCACATAAGAACCAATACCTCTGTGAATTTATTTCAGACTCTGTCCTTAGATGACATTTTACTATTCAGGACACAAGAATGCATAAGTAATATCAAATAACACAAATTTCATGTTCTAGGCAACTCAGTATAGTCTCTTTATGTAGGAGGCTACTCCTTGAATAAACTTGCAGCATTAGCTGGTCTATCAATCTCAGCAAAAGATGTTTGCTCTCTCCTTGGATGAACTCTACATTGGTGGCTTTAAGCTGCAGGTAACAGTTCTAGCTAGAGTTGTGTATTTTTGGATAATTATTCAAATGTCATTCCTTCAATAGCAGTGACCAGAGAATTTTCAGAAGAGAGTTCTAAAGAACTTTCAGAAGAGAGAGCCTTGAAGTCCATCCTCTCATGAGAAAAGCCTGGTGAAACCCTATGAGTACAACCAAGAGTTTAATTTCTAGAGTATTTAGACTTATTGCTGTGCTTAAAGATCAAGAAAATCATGTCTACACAACAGAAATGATGTAAAATTATCATATTATTTGAAAGCCATTTTCTCATCTCTATGCTTGACCTTCCTTTTTTTTTTATTAGTGTACGATTGGGCTTTCAGGCAGGATGAGAATGGCAGTCAGGATTTTTCCCTCCTTTTTGAATGTGGATGAATCATTAACAGAATCATACAATAATCAGAAGAACTGAAAGTACAGCTAAGCTTAATATTCTACTCAATCCAGCCAGTCTTTTTTACCAAAATATATGTTTTGTTTGCATAAGATAAAGGTAAACAGACTGACAGGCAAAGCTGAGGAGGAAAGCAAAACAAAATAACAAGCAGAAATCCAAGGGAAGTCAACAGTTTGGTTATACAAAATAAAAGGAATTAACTAAGATAAAATAAGTGTTGGTAGTACCTACCAGTTGAAGCAGCCTTTAGAAAATGTTTATAATATTGACAAATGGATGTTGGTTTATGCAGAAGTGATAAATCTGAGAAAGGTTTGTTTGTTTTGATCTCAGTGAAGTGAAGTGGTAGTAGAATTGTCAGTTTGAATTTTTCCAAAATATTTCCAGATCTTCCTGATTTTATGTCCTGGCTGACCTACATTAAAAACATTGATGACTATCAATTAGGTCTTTATATAGCTTTGAAATAAATTGTATTGAAATATGCAGACATCATGTTATATTACTGACAGCCTTTTATAAATCATTTACTAAACTGTGGCATTCATGGGCTGCAGGTAAAGTATAAGTGCATTATCAGCACCGGAGATATATGGTAACATTTGTTTGAGATTTTAAGTACAATTTCTTTTGTCACTTTAAGCGTTGATAATTGCTGCTCTTCAGTCCTGCTATATGATGGGTTCTCAGAAATTTTAATCATGAACACAAGTAAAATTATTCCTTTTCACTTCTTCCTTCAATATTTGGATACAAAATGTTATACAGAGTTTCATATCTATACATGATTATTCCTTTGTGACAGCCAGGCTCTTCAATTATTTAACAACATACCCACAAAACTGTGATTTAATGATAACATATTTTTCCTTATTTTCAAGAGGACAGTTGTCTTAGTGATGAGAGATTAAATAACAAGCAGTCTGTGCTGTAAATGGACAAAAGTCTTTAATCTTTCATGTAGCTGCTAGGATGTATATCACATCTTAAAAGAAGATTGAAGGACTGAACAGATGTATTGTACCAATGCAAAAGGTTTAATTATGTGCTTGGCTTTTAGAGATGGCTCAATATTATATTATAAAGGGTATTTTAGCAAGAAAAGCACTTGCCAGTAGCTTCAATGGCTTTAGAACTGTAAATATTTGATAGACTGTCTGTTGGCAACACTGTAAAAGCAAATGAGCTGCTCCCTTTTGACTCTTTCTGGATTCCTGAACAGTAAACCAGTCACTTGTTTTAGATCCCAAAAGTCAGGCAAAGATGGAACTTGATTCTGAATCTTTCATACTGTCAGATATAAAGAGACTTACAAGGCAGGAGCTTTCTCAACAAATGTTGAGCAGTTACCCAGAATGGGCAGGGTGCTTCACACACTATTTTTACTTTTGGCTTAAGCTTAGTATAAAATACAGTGGACTGCTTCATTGGGAGCTACAGCCGTGAATTATCTTGTTTGGATATGCCACATTATTAAACCAAGAATATTTACTAAAAAACAGGTAATCATAATAATAAAACAAACAAACAAACAAACAGACAGATAAATAAATAAATAAAATCAGATTACTTGAAAATATCTGAACTAGCAATAAGACTTCCAGCATGCTTGTTTCCATTTTTGACTAACCAGAACAACATATCTACGGGAATATTTTTGAATCAGTGCAGCCTTCAAAGCCCATAGCAGAAGGGACATTGTTACTTTTCTCTGCATGGCAAAAGATCTGCTTTGAAGTGCCTCATTGAGGCTGGTGACTTACTGCATTACATTTAAGCTCTCCACTCTTTCTTCCCAAGCTCAGCAAAATTCCACAGTGTCACCTATAGTTCTGCTTCAATTTAATTTTACATCCACTTCTTTGCTGCCTTCATTTGCTCTTAAATTTCACTCTTCATGTCCCTTCTTTACCTAAGCACCCATTTTATTTGCGAATCATTCCTCAGAGGCTATGTGTACTGTCTAATTTTTGTTTGTGTGTGCAGTTAAATTTAAATATATTCCAGTACACTGTACAGTCCTCTGGGTATCTATCTTCTAGGAAGCTGTACCCATACAATTGTACCACAAGTATTGAGTAATGCTAAAGAAATGAAGTAAGATTATTTTAAGATAGAATTGTGTTGGAACTAGAAGAGTAGCATCCAACATATATGGCTGATTGAAACAAGTTAATGGCACTTAACAATCAGTCCTTCTTAGCCTTCCTCCTCCCCACCAGGTTTTTAAACACATTTGTGCCTGTATCCAGACATTATGTCTTGCAGATATTTGTGTTTGAGAAGGAGAAGACTGTAGAAAGTGCTGAAAAAGGCAAATGCACACCCTAGTGATACCAAGAGACCAAGTGGGTTTACTTTTCACCTTTGTTTCATGTGCTGGCTTACTTCTATATGGCTAAGTAGAGATGTATTCTCTATTCATTTCTGCTTAAATCTCCTGCAGTGAGAACGGAAAATACGCTGGGCTGGCAAGAATAAAACCCCAAGCAGCTATTGTCAGGAATATGATTTGTGCAATTCACATCTTAAAGGCTTCATGTTTTAGTCTCTGTAGTGAATTAGCCTGTCCACTTCTGCTTAGTCTAAATGCTGTGACCTTCCCCAGCCTTTTCATATCTAGAGACCATTTAAATCTGGTTACTTTGTCCTTAGAAAGATTAGCATAAAATATCTAGAACTTTCTAGCTATTTATTTGTTATATTCTGAGTTCACTGAATGGACATAATTCAGATCTTTTCTCTGGAATTAAAAGAAGAGAGGAGAAAATATCCCTTTCACAGGAAGCAGGCTTTGAAAACTCACACCTAAGTGCATGCAAACTAATATGTATGATGAGATTAACCAACCGGGGCTGCTAACTGTCTCTCTTTCCTTTCAACTGCATAGTTTATGCAACATGTTTCCTTCCTTTTCCTTTTACCTTTTCCTTTCTCTTGTCCTTTTGTCCCTTTCCTTTTTTTCCTTTTCCTTTTCTGATTTCCTTTTTCACTCTTCCTCTTCCTCTCTCTCTTTCTTTTCTAGTTGGAAAAAAACCCCAGGGCATGCATTAGTTAATCTGCTTGGAGCTCATTCTCTACAATTGTTCTCAAGTGCCCTCAACTAAGGAAAGTTTCAAATGAGCTGAGTGTCAGCTTGTCTCCTGACCACTTGTAGATTAGGACTAACACCTTACTAGCACAGGTGCACAGATACAGAATGAGACTATATTTATTCTTTGTACATCAGCTAAAAGATGAAGTATTTGGAAACAGAGAAGGATATAAACTACAGTTTATGAAGCGTATTGGAATTATTTCTGGTTTTACTGTCTTTCATGGATAATTTAGCAACTGTCATGGTTATGTCTGAATTAGAATTTTGAATAGATAATTCATTTTTTCCTTCTTTCAGTGTGGATATTCTTCCAGTAGCACCATGAGCTCATAAACACTATTTTTGGTAATTCATGTTTAGGGTTTGCTTATTAAAAGAATTCAAAGATGAGAGAAAAGATGTCTTTCACTGCAAGTTTAGCTGTGGGCACATTCTCTGCTGTTGTGCCATGATTTCTGGTCCTAACATGACAGCAGTGAAAAGTGTCAATCACAAACTAAGTCATAGCAGATGAGGAGCTGATGCTTATAAGTGGGTGTTACTTTTTTTTTCCTCCAAGCATGAGTCAGATCTGAAAAGAAAAAAAAAGAAAAAAGTGAAAAAAAGAAAGTCACTTACAAGGTATATACTTGTTTTATACACAGTGGAGGTCAGATAAAACCCACAGCTGGCCCGCTGGCCCCTGAGTACAGCTGGATACATCACTGAGGTGCTGAGAAATGTCCCAGAGTGGATGAAGGCCAGGGGCTGTGAAAGTGAACAGACTTCTCCTCTGCCTACAAGTGAGGAAGACTGAAACTGCAGTGATGGCATTCACAGCTGCTACCAAACAGCCCCTACAGTCAGGTAGCCAATTTGGTGATGACTACTACAAACCACTAGCAATGAGTCAATGGCCTGCAGGCAGGTCATTTCCAAACTTCTTAGCCATTGGAGGTGCCTTGCTGTGTTCTGTTACACAAACATGTCAAGTCCCGATGTGTTGGACACGTATCAACAAATGCTATAAAACTACTGAATAATTACTAGTTATGTACTTTGATACCGCTGCAATTTGCATTATTTTGACATGTACCAAAGATCTTACTACACTTCCAAAGACTATGAAGGCAGTGGTTTTTTCCTGCCTATCTAGAGTAGCAGGAGGATTTCTCCATCAACTTACTCAACATGAGCTCTGTTCGAGAAGGATCAGCAGCCAAGGGAAAGGACACCTTAACACAGCGTTCTTGCACATTTTAAAACTGATGAAGCCCATAGCTCAGCTTCTCCATATGTTAAGGTACAACAGAGCCGACAAATCAGTTTTCAATAGAAGAGACAGGTAGGTAGCAAAGGGAGCAGGGAAGGATGAGAGTTTTGTTCAGTAATTTCCTTAGATGGAAGGCAGTTAAAAAATGATTTGTTGGTGAAAAATGTGCTAAACCAGACTGACACTACGGTCCTTAGGGCCTCATGGGTGTATGTGCACTCTTTTTAGCAAGGTCATCATCTAAAGTATGAAAAGGTAAGGTTCCCTCAGACCATTGTCCAGATGTAAGTGATTATTACCTCTCAACTCTAGATATTTCTTGCAAGTGCCACTTTGAGTGAACCAACAAAGCAGGATTTGGGACTTAATTTCCCTGCAGTCAACATTTTGAAAACCCAGTTTTCATTTTCTAAAGAAAAGCATTAGGGATTGGACTTCATGGTCTCAGTTACACTTAAAAATAGACTTTTGCTTCATAAGTGACACAAGCATTTGAGGTGCTTCCATGTTCCTGTTTCTGTGAACCTCACATTACTTTTTTTAATTTTCTCTCAAATGAAGAGATGTGGATGTGATTCAGAAGTGCTCTTCCAGCACCACAAGCTAAATACCTATAAGACAATGCAGAACTTCCTAACGGCTATTCAAGCATGAGAAGCTGTCCGATGAGATGAAGTCAGACTGTCATAAATAGATGCCGAGTGCTGTAATGTGACAGATCAGGTCAAAAATTTTTATTCTGTCAGTTTGAATGATATTCCAGACCCGAAGGCTTCCGACTGGCTGAGTTTTAATCACTGAGGTAATTTTCTGTGCATGTTTCTTTACAATGCTGCATTGGAAATTCCCCAGCACTGAGCACAGGCTGTTTCTCATTGCATTTATGAGAAGAACTTCTACCTGATTTAAGAGCATAATGGTTTACCAAAGACACGAGGTATAAGCTTGACTTCACATGGTCACCACGTACTGAAATTACCAAGCCTTGGAAATTAGACAAATTCATTGGGATTTAAGGACCCTATTTGTGCCAGACACTGGAAAGAAACATATGAACAGAGCTATACTCTGTGCTGAATTTCTGCGATAGCAGAGAGGAATGTGACAGTCCTCTTGCTATGAGGATGTGGGATGGTCAGAGACTGCACTGCTGTTCTAGTCATGTCACATTGGGGAGTGTAGAGTAGCAGGAATAGGACCACAGTAACCATGAAAATATAAGGGTGAATTACCTAAGTACACTCCTGAGTCCAAAGTGTGTGGTACTATGTGGACCATGACGAGATCAATCTTCTAACGTTCACAGAAAATGAACTTTAAATGAGTAGGAATTTTTCTTCAGAAAGATCTTATTTTCAGATGGCTAAAAATATTGCTTTGAGTGGTTTAACAGCTGGTTAGAAACAGTTCAGTTGCTATATTAAGTTTATGATTTAACTTAAATATTACCTCGAACATTGACATGGTAGGAATAAAAGGAGGAAGTACCTTGACATGTGGTACAGAATCGCTCTAAGCAGCACAAAAGATCAATGAACTCAGAAGACTTGGGCTTGCTTTCTTTAAAAACCTTGTGAGATCCGAAAAGGAAAAATGTTTTGGTTATTATTCTTTGTCGACACATTTATCTGTTTCATTTTGAAAAAGGATCCTGTGAGAACAGGTGTGTATCTTTTGACTATGTTTGTAGCCTCTTGTTATTTTGGCAGACAGAGTAGATGTCTTGGTTTGGGGTAAAATGAACCAATTTTCTGTTTTACAATTTTACTTTCTTAGCTGGGCCTCTTCTAACCAACTAAACTCTGAAATTAACAGCACACTGCTCAGAGAAACTGCTTCGTCTCACAGTGATAAGACCCAATTATATCAAGGAATGGTATGCAGACAGGCCCTTGTTTATCCTTATTGCTGGAACAACCAAGGTCAGGTAATTTTGTTATTCTGCCCGTTGGAGGGCCGGAAGCGGAAGCATCGAAGGATCGCACCTGCAAGGAGGAGCAGACAGGACAATTGACCCAAAAACTGACCAACAGGGGTATTCCATCCCATCCGCATCATGCTCGGNACAACGTTGCAGAATAGCTAATGGTCAAGCAGGCTGAGGACCAGGATCAAATAATCTAAGGTTCACGAAAGTGTCTACAGTCCTGTTTGCAAAGATTTTGAGAAGGTGTATCTATGTCTTAGTGTACAATTGTAGGTAAAGAGACCACAGAAACACAAATCTGTGCCTTAAAGCCAGATCTCAGGGATTACTACCAAATTCTACCCAACATCATCCCCCAAACTGAAGCGGATTAGACAGCTATTGACTTTTTCTTTCAAGCCTCCAGAAGTCATGGTAAAATTAAAGTTTATGCAATTTGGACGGCTGATGAGTGGTCCGTGAAATGTCAGTGAATTGCAGGCCACCATAAACTGCTTTTACTATTATTTTCACTCCAATTTACATCAATTGCGGTGACTGCTATTATCAGGCTAATACAAGATACTGATCTCAAGTTTCATGTGTCAATTTCTACCTTAAAAACACTCAGCATGTTTTTTTTTGTTTGCCCATTTCTGCCAAAAATGGATTGTAATTCCCCATGGTGGACACTAGAACTTTTCAAAGGACTTGACACCAAACTTCTAATTTCAATACAAGAATAAGCTAAAATAACAGAATATTATATTCTCTGTGGTTTGTAGACCCTGAAAGTCTCTGTGAGAGGACAGGTAATCAACTTGTTTGTATTTCCATTGACACTCCAGGATATGTAAAATATATTCTCTTAGAATACTGGATCATTTTTAACACCAGGGCAATATTTTCCCTTTTCTAATTTCGAAGGGTATCAATGATATTTGCCATTTGTTGTCATTCAAAAGTAGGTAAACAGTTTAAAACATTAAGTTTACAGAGAGCCTTTTTTTCTTCTTCGGCAACATGAACTGAGCATGTAGTGCTGTCAGCTGGCTGTGTGGCAGTAGGACTAAAGGGTACTAACAAGAACCTGTGGGAGCTGTCACATGCATCTGTGGTGAAGCTGTGATTTGGCAACAAAAATAAAAAGGAAAAAATATCATAATCCAAGAAAATCCATAGTGTGGGACATGATCCAGCATGGGAAAGATAAACACAAATCAAAGTGGGAAAAAGACACATCAATGGTAAGGGAATTGAATTCCTGGCACAAGACACCTCAGCAAAAGGAGGGGATTTGCTAATGGTTAGCTGGAGACCTTCAGGCTGAAGCTTTCAAAAGAGACGTTCAAGAAAGAACTGACTGCTCAAGTTACTGCCTTCCCACCTAGGCAGGGTCTGGGCTTGTTTTATAAAGGAAGTGACATGCTCACTGGTAGCCTAGAGAATATTTTTCTCCACAGGTGAAATCCCTGAGAGAGCCTATGAACTGCCATCAGGAAGGCCCTTTCTGACCCACAGATCTGTGCTTACACAATAGTAGATGTCCTGATAAAACTAGGTTCTTTTTTCCTTTATTCTATCTTGTTCCAATGAATGAATGAATGTTACGGCCATCTAACCTCTGGCTGTTGTTGAAGGTCATACATAGAAATGCTCCTCCAAAGAAGCATTCCCATACCAGCCAGAGAAGGAATGGGTATAACTGCTGAAGCTGTCTCTGCTTACTCACCTGGGACATGCCTTTTTTAAATATATGTTGAGGTTTTCTCCCTGTTTTTTCTAATTTGATTTTTATTGTTTGCAATACTTTAGATCATCATTTTTTTCTTTTTATCTTTCAAATAAATGTTTTAATAGTTCATTAAAAGAATGCAGTAATGGCCCCATATCTCTGAAGAATTTGCTGCCTTCTCAGGAGAAGACTTTGGACTACAGAGAGCTCTGGCTGGTTTGGTTTTATGCATTTGTGTACATACATTTGCTCAAATGCATGATGCAGTACATTTATGAAGGGTTCCTTCAACATTTCTAAAGGCAATAAGGAGAAAAATATGGAGGAAAGAAACAAAAAAAACACAAGCAAAAGTTGGAGGTTATTCTCCAGATGACAGCTGACTGATCTTTTCCTTTTACTTGTGTCAGATGGAGTACGGAAGAAAAATTGAGTATCATCGACAATATGGATCAAATGTTCTCATACACTCTAAAAACTCCAGCACAGTTCTTTTATGATGCTTTTACCTCTGTATTTTTCAGTTATTTCAGGTATCTACAGGCATGATATAAGTCCTGGGACCCCTTCATTTCTTGTTCCATTGTTATTGTATTCTGTCACCACTATTAATACTGTGAAACTGGCAGTGAGCACAGAGACGCATTTGATGCTTTAGAAATAATGAAATGTCACCCCCATTACAGAACAATGTGGCATTTAATGATTTAATGGGACTATGCAAAGTTTATTTGCATTATTATTTCACTGTAATGATTTTTTCTGGCAGTCAAAGCTGCCAAAAATATCACTGAATGTTAATTCAGATGAACTTTAAAGGCGGCCACATAGGGAGTGACCTGAAATCAAAGCTTTCCTTCCTAGCCTTCAAAGGAGGCTGCCCTGGAGGGTGTCATTAGAATCTTCCCTTAACCTCACAGGCTTCAAGTCTGAGAAGAGGACATGGTGGAAAAAAGCCTCCCACACCGAGCAGGAAACATGTCACTCTTAGAAGCAAAATTTACAATGACATAATTAGCTGGAAGAGAGAAATACCCCTGGACTTAGACACCATTAACACAGATAATTAAATATCAGAAAATGTTCCATGAAAATATTCAGGGAAAAAAAAAAAATATTCTATTTCCCAGTGATGGTAATTTTAGTAAATTTTACTCATCTTTCAGTGTTAGCTTTACTGAACATTAGCAACTCTGTTGATTTAGCTGTTTGTGTGAAGGTTGTCAGCGTGCATTACTACTGAGCTTTGCAACTGGAATGGTTTATCATATAAGAAATACAAATAAGCCTATTGGCACCTATATGATGACTGTGGCTAAAAGCAATAAAGCAGTGACTCTTGAGATCCTTATTTTACCTCGATCTCTAAATACCTGTACACTCCAGAGAAGGGGTTTAGACCAGGGGCTTTTATTTAGTGACCCTGCTTTAGAATTGAGTGAGGTTTACTTTGGGGGATTTTTTTTTTTCTTTTTATATGTTCGTTTGTGGGTTTGTTTGTTTTGGTTTGTTGTTTTTTTTGTTTGTTTTTTTTTTTTTTTCTCAGATAGAAGTTTATTGAATGAAAAGTGAGGCTTGAAATAAAGTAAAAAAAAAAAAAATAAAGGGGTTAATTTGTGAGAAAGTGATGTTTTTTTTTTTATTCCGGACTTTTTTCTCTGTTATTTTATAAACAATTTGGTAGCTTTGCTAGGTACAATTGCTTCAAATGCAATGACATTTTAATCCCCATGAGGTTAAAAAAAAAAATCCTCTCCTTTAAAGAAAGACAGTTAAATTTAAATACTATAAGAAAATGAAAAATGGGAGAAAAGGGAAGGAAGGGAGAATGTTTTCTTTTGAAAACTGTTTTGTCCAGGAGAGATTAAACACAGTTTTACTCTGCCAATAAGAAGCAAAAACAATGTGCTGCTCTAGTTCTTCTCCAGTCCCACTTATGATCCCTTAGGTCTGTAACACAGATGACACAAACAGGTATTTAAATCATGTGTGAGGATGCCAATCAATATCCAATAAACCCCAATGTAACCAGCTCTGTGGAACAATTGCCTTCTCTTTTCAATATAATACAGAAAACACAAAACCAGATCTACTAACAATTTCTTTTATTTATTTAACTTAGCAACCAATCAGCACCAGCCCTACCTAAAACCAAAACAAAAGGAAACAATATCCACCCAACCAAAACAAGACAGGATTTTAGATCTCCTTAGCACCTGGAAACTAAACAAATGTTATGAACATGAATCTGAAAGCGGCACAGCAGAATTATTATAGAAACAGGATCAAAAAAAGAAAAGAGTGAAGGTGTGCATAAAAGTGAAAAATAAATGTACCCACTGCAGACAGATGTCCATGTTGCTTGTTATTTTACATTTTTTTTAAAGCAACCTCTCAATATCTTGGTTGGAAGGCTAATTAACTTAAACAGCAGGATCCAGGCTGAAATCATCTCTTTACTGACTGTAATCATTAGGATCACAGTTTTCTCAGGGCCTGTGGAAAGCAGCCCATGCAACTTAATTCAGCTTCCCCGTGCATATGCATAATGACAGAATCTTTAATTACATGACTGAACAGTATTTTTCTGACTTGAACCCTGTTGGACAAATAGCTTTTGGAGAAGGGATGGAAAAAATTCTTTGCAGCAGAGCCTCTATCGTGCTGGCTGTAATAGGGAAGACACAGCAAATCCAGCAGGAGACATCAGGAAAAGCTGATTTTGTCAAAGGGTAGTAGTATTCTTTCCTCCCTACCCATGTGGTAGCAGCAACTGGTTTCAGCCAATCTGTCCCTAGGTGGCTGTAATTCTTCTCTGCATCTTTATAGGTGTCCACCTAAAACTTTTGCTTGTCCTAGGGGAATTTTTTTGGCCAAAACCCTAAAATTAGGATGTATTTCTTTGATCTAAATACTGAACTATGAAACACATATTGTGCAGAGCCGTCAGTGCTATCTAGTTGGCAGCCAACTACTCACACCTTCGTAAGTGCCCGGGGTGTCTACAGTCATACTCTGTACTGAGAAATTAGTGGGTTTGCACAGAGAGTTGAAATCAGGATCTGCAATTGAAAATGGGGTTGTGAATATTCATTTAAAATATGTCTTACTCTGCTGAGGATTTGAAATAGATTACTGCTTTTTCATGGTATTTAGTATTACAGTAGATGTTAAAGATTTGATTCTTTATCACATCACTCCTGGTTAGTGCTAGTGAGACTGCTCGAATCAAGAGTGGTTAATACATTTGTAGTGATGTCAACAGAGATCAGACCCAACCCCAATGTGTGCATGTTAGTATTTATAATACATGCAGTTAGCCATCATGCTACAGTACCTTGCCCTCAAATGTAACACTGTTACTGCTGGGTAATTTAGAGAAGCGATTTTTTACTTAGGAGAATCTAATCTTAAAATGGATACTAAGGATTACTGAGTACAGAGTTATAAAAAAAAACCCATAACATGGAATCAGATGAATTTCCAGACTCAAGACAGTCACTAAAATCACTTCACCTAACTTTAGCCATTTAAAAATTAGGTCTTTGCAGTAGGAGTAAAGGCAATGAGGTAATAGCAGGAGATCTGTATTTCCAAAGAGTGATTCATTCCAACTATTTTAGACACTTCTCTTGAGAGGGGATGTATTATACTCTGTAAATGCACTTCTGTATGCCCTGGATGAGTAGATTGTTTCCATAGCTGAATTTAGATTAAGTGATGCCTAAGTGTGCGTATTCTCAGGGTACTGTAGTGCTTAAGCACCACAGAGCCTCAGAGAATGTCACCTTCAAATGAATGAAAACCAGTTATTTTCCAAAATAGTTAGAACCTAAGCACCTTAAAAAATGTAAAGCAAATCTAACAGGAACTATGGCGAATCCATAAGTATTTTTTCATCCATGTAGTTAGCAAATCTTTTCCACAGGGGTGCCTGCAAAGGAACAGTTCAGTTTTATAGTTCAAAACACTGGAAACAATATCATTTTGGATTTGGATTAAAAAAAAAAAAAAAAAAAAAGAGGAAAGGGAAAAAGCAACACTAAGTCCCAGGTGTACCGAACTAGACATTTTTATCAATGATTTCTGAGAAATTATTGTTTTAAGTTGAAAAAGAGAGGGCACGAAATATTGAGCAACCATGAAGAAGCCTTGAGTATTTTAGAAAATAAAAATCCTCCATATGTAAAAATATTTTAACATGACATGAAATTCACTGCTATTTCTGGTTCCAGAATGTCTCAAGCTTATAACAAGAGCCTGTTGAGATTCCTTTTTCCCCCTTAACTGTTAAGAAACAAAACAAAATAAAAAAAATGCAAGTTGGTTTACTTGTTTTATGATACTTCTACCATGAAGAAAGTTTTTTTTTTATTCGCAGAAACAAGGAAAACTTGCTCATAAAGCACAGAAATTAAAGTCTTCCGTGGCAATGCTTTACCTGTGGAAAACAAATTCAAAACTAACAAATAAACACACACCCCAGGCACCACTGTGTTTGTGTCTTATTTAACAAACTGTGTATCACAGACATGCTCAGCTGCTTTGTATCTGAACACACCAACAGACAAATGAAAAGGTAACGAATAGACCTCCGCTGAGGTCAGTGGTGTTTCTGAAATTTACAAGCAGAAAAACTGACTCAGAGGCAACGTCTTTTCTAACCTGCATGCAAAAGCTTTCACGAAATATTATGAATCCTTTTAATAACATGCTGACTTATATGCTTATTATGCTCTGCAGTGGTATTAACCTCCAAAAGTTGTTATAATGTAACCCATAATTACAATTTGACATACAGTGAACTGTAATAGGGCTGCTGAAGTACAGTTCCCTGACATCTAGCTTCTAAGAATGTCAAGCGAAGGATCAAGTGCCGAGTTACCATACTTCTTAAGTAGCTGAAACCCACAGAGGGTGGAGTTTGCTGACGGTAAAACTCCTTTTTGTGCAGCCAAGCGCAAGGTCTGCATATCACGCAAGTCCTGTGTTTGCCAAATTTTGAAGAATGAAGTGAGCTTAATGTGGCATGGGGGCTTATGCTTGCCCCTTGTACAGGAGCGGGCTGCCTGGGTAGGCTCTGACATATTTTCCCCACATATTTACTTCACTTGTAACTCATTGTTTTGGCAGTCAAAGCTGAAACATAACAAAGAACAAAGATTACTATCGTATTCTGACACAAATTGCAAATTATAATTGTGTTTCTGTTTTGTACAGAATCAATTAATACCTATTTAAAATGTACACAAATGAGTTATAAAACGAGGAATTTATGTTTCAGGCCATTTCATAAACTGTGCTAGCTATCCAGACAGTTATCTGGCAAACATTAGTTTATCCTCACATTGCACAACTGAAAAAATTGTAGATTAACACCTTCATTTCACACAGAGAGCCCGGTCTATGGGGACAAAGACTCAGTTCGTCTGCCATCAGTGTGTCCATTAAATACACCCTGAGATGCTGCCTGGTCTCCGGTTACTGCTCCAGATGAGTGTGTACCCCCCACAGATATATGTTATATCAAACCAGCCTCACCCAGATATTCTTGCACAGCCCAAATGGAACTTGACACCAATATGCAAGAAGATGAAGCAAACTATCAGTTGACTTTATAACTGATCTCTGTAACAGAAGTGGGAAATGAACTACATTTCATGATGCATAAGACCAGATCTTACAAACGCACATGTTCTTTTCTGTAAGTATTCTAAAATTCTCAGTCGCTTTCAAAGCTGGTGTGCTGCCTCATCATTACTGAAGTAATGGATGGGATTCTGCTCCAGACTCAAACCCCACAAATTAGGTGTCTCTGCTGACAAATTAGGTGTCTCAAAGACAATGGGGAGCTGGTGAATACTGTCAGTAGAGTTTAAAGCACAATCCAGCTGACACAAAAGCAAGTATTTGTTCAGTTGACCTCTGCCCTGTAGAACAGTCAGTGCAGCCAAGATTACCACCAACCTTCATATCTTAGATCAGTCCTTCCTTATTTGAGAGCACTGTGTCCAGCAGAGACTTTCTTGTTCTTATCCATTACCTGCATCACAAAAGCACACACTCCAAAAATCTCCTAGAGAACAACCTTGGCCCTCTTGCCCTTTCCTCTAGCCTGCGGAGCCCTGAAATCATTCATGATGTGTTAAAGGTTTCCTTTACCAGTATTGTTGATTATGAGGTTTCATGGGCTCGACCGAGCGTCTGGTGGGATGTCACTAGCTCCCAGCCAGCTCCCATCATCATGGGACCCCCACCCACTTCCCCAACTATGGTTGGTACAGGGGACCATGTACTGTGGTATCTCCCCATTACTGTGCTGACTTACAATCTAGTGCAATTTTGTGTGGTACCCTGGGGCTCACAGCATGCCCTTCTCCAAGTCAGTGGCCACATAGACTCCTTGATTTCCACCCCACCCTGCGCTCCCTGAGGCCCTGGGTAGAAGGCAGGAGGCAGGAGGCAGCCTCTAGTCTCCTCTAGAAGATTATCTGCCTGTCAGGCAACTACTTCTGCTATTTTTTATTTCTCAGATATGGTGGGCTCACCTGCTGTGCACCCACCCAATCTACCATGTTTTGTTTCTTCCTCTGCCATGCTGTGAGCACATGGAGTTGAGCTGTGCTTACACACATGTAGGTAAGAAAGTCATTCTCCTGAAGTACACACTACTGAATAATAAAGAATAAGGATGTGTGGTTGAAGGAGAGTGAATGGTGGTTGGGCCACACTTCATTACTCTCTTGGCTTTGGAAAGGTGAGAAATAATAATTGATTTAAGTTTTTTACGCGATATTTTAACTTGGTAGCCATGGCACCTGGAGTTTTGATTAAGTTTTTCTTCTCTGCATTGTGCAAAGAAACAAATAAATAAATATCACTGCCATCTTCCTCTGAATGCTCCACAGGGCTGACAGAGACGTGGATACAGTTACTGACAAGAAGACTTCCTGCTCTGTTTGGTCTTGCTGTTTTTGTTGTTGTTTCTTTATTCCCTGAATAGCAACCAGTGAACCACAGAAGTGAAAGACAGGCATATTTATGCCATTTCAGTTACAGCAGAATAAATAACTAGTTGTGACTACTGCCTGTTTGTGCTACATTAACATGTAAATCATTCTACACCTGAGCTCAGAATTGCCCTGGGGCCCTCGATCTGGGAGCAGGAAGAAGTAAAATGAGCATTCATTAAAAGAAAATAAAAAAGTCACTCTGTCAGGATCCATCACTCTTTCTTGTGCAGCGCAGTGCTGTACTGCTTTAGTATACCTGCCTCCAAAGGGGAAGAGTAACCTTTGGGAAATGTGGTATGATGACAGCTTTGTACTTTTGGTGTTTCCATGCAAGAGTGTAAAAAATTACAGAGACTTTGTGCTTGCCTGTTCTCCAGGCTGTGCTGGGAGATAGCCACTTCATTTCTTCAGCATAACAATCAAACCAAATGAGCGTGACTGGTGTAATCAAGACATTAACAGGATATAAGTGAGGGAAAGTTTGCAAGGAAAGGAAATATTCACTCTCTGAGATGCTCAGCCAATACTTTGTAATGAATAACTCATACGAGACTTTTTACCACTTTTTCTTCTTTGTGAATCATCTCTAAATAGATTGAAATTTTCTCTAGTGCATTAGTTAACTAAGAGTACTAATCTTAGCACTGTATCTTTATAATTTCTCTTTTGTACCTGATTCACAATCATCTGATTATGACTGTTATTCTGTATTTCAGTTACTCAGGTAATTTTGCATTTCTAAAATATTGATTGTCTATTGTTGCTCATAACAATTTTAATCTTTTAATCTTTTTAATCTACAAATATTCTCCAACACTTGTGTATAAACACATTATTGAATATTTTTGCAAGGAAATACATTTAGTAAAATATTATTGGAAAAAATACCCACTAAAAATTCTGGGTATGGTCTTTGCTGCACACAGAACAGTATTTTAAAGTAAGATTCAATTTACAGGGCTTTAAAAGTTTGGAAATGCCAGACTAGTGGCCTTGTGAGAATTATACATGTAGTCTTCTACTATGTCTTTCTTTCAGTCCTTTTTTTGCTTATTTTCATGGTTTCATATGGTTTGGAATTTTTTTATTATTATTCTTTTCTTCTGCATTTTCCTAATTTTTGTTTTCCTATCCCAGGTAATATTTATTATTTGAAAAGAATTAGACAATTGACCAGGTCATGTTCTTTTAATTTTGTCCACTTATAACGTATGGCTGCCAAAACTTTTCAGCCAACAGGGAAAACTTTATTCAACAATTACTAGTCCTAGAAATATTGTGATGCATGTACAGTTAAAAATAGAACTTTCAGCTGAAATTAATAATTAATTTTTTTAATTAATTAATAATTTAATCAATGAAGGAAAAATGTAGCAATGAAGCATGTGGACTCATTTTATCTAGAAATATTGATCAAGCATTACCTGTGAAAGAAGATGAAGATTAAAAGATTGTGTAGAAAAATAAAATTTAATCTAACAGAATTTAAAAATGAATGGAGCTTTTGTCAATTCAGCTGCAATAATTCTTGTACAGAAGAATTCCAAGAATATTACATATAGGATATTTTTCACCAAATTGTCCAACTATATGTTCAACATGTGTATTTACATGTGCAAACTGGATTTGCAGAACAAGTATTACTCATAAGAAACTGTACATTCATACATCTGTGCATTAAGCAATCTATACTGTACCTGTAAACTTTCATCTTCTACATGAAATTACCTCTGTTTTTTAGTGTACTATACAAAAATGTTCATTTTAGAAGTCTCTGGGAAAACTTCTCTTGCATGTGTTTTGGAAGAGATCAAATTGTATCTTGGTTAACTGCATACTTTCTGCAATCATCTACATGCAAAAATGAGGATAACTTAATATGCCTGTGCTTCTAAATAAAGGCTGTCAGCTGCTGCCATCAAAAAAGAAGGAAAGAAAAAAATCATAGAAATACAAGAGCAGTAAATGTGTTATGTTGTCATGACAACTGCCATTTCTAGTCTGGAGAGCCGAGAGAGAAAACATGCATGCACAGAGGAACAAGAGAGGAAACTTTACAAGATGTCCAGGCCAATATTAGAACTAAGCTGAACTGTCTCAAATATTCCCAAGGAAAGTTGCAAAACATTAGTTGAATTTATTGACTGATACTGAAAAATGCTAAGAAACATGCAAGTACAGCAGAAGAATCACTGTACTGAAATGTTAAGTACTTGTGGAAAGGTGGAAGGAAAGGTAACAGTATTGTTAGAAGAAGGAAACCTGAATGCAAGTTTCCATCACTCTAGGTTTCTTGAAAGCAAAAAGATCATGTTATTTACGTTTAATTAAGTCACGGACACAGTCATGACATCTTTACCTAACGTGGTTTCTTAGGATAAACACTTTTATTATGTTTCTAGAACTTGACTTTATTATGAGTGCAGTTTGTGACGTGCACCGAAGTTGATTGAACATTCAGGAAAGGAGACAGCATCCACGGCTAGAGGTTTGTCCTTTGACTTATTTCATTAGACTACAAGGAGTTAAAACTTTCGATGATGCTGCTCTCAGAGTTACCTGAACTCATAAATGTTCCCACCCCATGCCTGCCAGGGAAGTCTTCTCAAAGTCACACAACACTGAGTCAGGTTAAGCAATATCCTATTGATTACATCTAATGCCATGAAAGAAACTTGAAAAGTAAAGATAAAGTCTGAGATAAAGGGATATTTTTTCCCCTCAGTCACTGAGTGTATTATTCATACTTAGTAAGCTTAGATTGCTAGCTCAAGCAAAAGAAGCAGAGACAAAGCTCAAAAATTGGATATAAGTCAAACAAGCCATACGAGGATAATGCATGCCACAATCAATACTGGAGCTTCATGGTTTGGTGACATTTATTCTTTTAAGCATGGATAAATAGTAGAAAATTATAAAACAAAATAGGACAATGTACTTAAAAATACTTTAAAATTGACTTGTGTGTGTTTGTCCTATCACTGAGCCAGATCTCTTGCAAAGAGTAGTAGACTGACTGCACAATACTATATCCCACTCCCAAAAATGGTATTGGGAAGATCCTTATTCTCCTTGTGCAATTTGTATATTTTACATGAAATTCCACACTCTTCTTCAAAGTGTTCCTGAAACAAAACATTTCCCTGGGTTGAAGTTGGTCTTACTGACGAGGACAGGAGAGACCTGGGTGTATTAATAAATAAGCAGACCTCTGGAAGCAGGAAAGAGCCAGGAAATCACTGAAATTTGTTTTAGGATCCAGAAGACAATTAGAGCTTTGATAACAATAAAAGATTCATAAGCAGGAAGGTCTATAAAAGGTTTTTGCAGATATTTTCAAAGTGAAAGGAAGAAAAAAATAAAAACTGATTCATTACTTAATAGAACAGGAAATTAAGTAACGAGTGATGCAAGCTTGTGTTCTCAGTGAACTCCCTGATTCAATTTTTACACAAAGACATTCAGATGCATCCAGATGCTTAATGCAATTATACTAACAGTGCACAGGTGTGCAGACGAGAATAGGAGAGAAGAACAGATAATTTCAGTGTATTACAACATTTATGGTAGGGGATATTCTAGTGTTCAGTGCCTGATGAAAATCATTAGGAGGGCTAGTTAAACCAAATTTTTAACTTAGCATTTTATTATTGTTATCAGAAGAGAAGGAAGGCCCAGAAGTCTAGAAAAAGGTTTTTTTTATTTAAAAAAAACAAAACAATATAGAGTGGGATAAAGAATGAAGATGATTCAGAATAACTTTATTGACAGAAAATAGATTTAAAAGTTTTTTAAAAATTATTATAAAAGTATGTAGTAGATAGTAAATAGTAACTTAAGGAGCAAACAGTTTGTTCGAGAAGGAACTTCTCCAAGCAAATCAAATATTCATTTCAGCATGGTTACTAATACAAACATAAACATAGATGCAGTGTTGTCTTTACTTTAGTAAGGCTTCTGGTACTAGCTCACAGAATTAGGAAATACAGTTTGGGTAAGAAAATACAGCTTGTGAAAATTTTTCATGACATGAACGCATACTTTGTTGCAAAATTCTTCTTAGAGCTAACTGTAGTGGATTTCTGTGGAACAGGAACACAAATAAAATCAGTCATAGTCTCTTCTGTGCCCAAGATTGTGCAGTTATTTCCATTAATGATGCAGCTGATAAAACAGATAATATAATTATAAAATACATAGATGACTCCAAAGAAGAACAGACTAAAATCTTTTCAGAAGACAGGATCACATTCCAAAATAATGTCAGCAAGTTGAAGAAATAATCTAAAGTCAAGGACAGAAAATTAGATAAAGACAAGGGTAAAGTCTGTAAGAAGGACAAACAAAATGCATAATTACAAATCAGGGAACTCAGGGGTCATTGGCAGTACTGCAGAAAAAGTATGGTGAATTATAATGAATTGCAAACCAAATGTGAATGAGTTACAAAAACTGCCAAATCTCATTCTGGGATATGTTACAGATTTACAAGGCACAGAAGATAACTCTTTCATTAAATTCCAATGTTGTTTTGTAAAAAATAATAGTTGGTTTGGAAACACAATTTTGGGGATCTTTTGGAAAAATCAAAAAGAAGAATCATTGGATTCAAAATGAAGTTTGAAGGAGTGATATTCTAAAGATCTGGTTTAAGTCCAGTAAAAGGAAGATGAAAAGACATGTCTGTGTGTAGCCCATTTTCTAATATGGCTACTGAGCCAAGGGAAGAACAAACTGGTTTAATTTTCAGAAACATTTGAAGTCAGAAAGTAGAACATGTATCTGTCTGTCAGCACAGTTAAGTTCTAGAAAAAGGGGGCTTGAGTGCGGGGGGGGAATCTGGAATCTCCTTCTTTACAACACTAAGAAACCACCAGTCAAGACAACATGCTGCTGTGAGCCTGTCATACTCACCAGAATCAAGAAGATGGTCTGTGTGGTTCTCCTCAGGTGGTAAATCTCTGATTCCAGGTTAGCGAAGACCTTGCTCTGTTTCACGGTAGTTAAAAGAAATAACCCAGTTCTCAGTTGCTTGACCAGGTACCTCCCCCTAAAGGACAGGGAGTAATAATTCGCCATGTGACTGGGGTGGCATTGGGCACAGAATGTCACTTTCTCAGCAGTGTAGGTGTTTCCACAATGGAAACTGCCAAAAAAGGCACGGTAAAAATTAGTTGGGCGTTCAGATTTACTGATTTATTGGAGCAGATTAAAGTTCTGATTCATGAAGATACTTAAACAGGGTGTGACTTTTACCTTTGAGTCATCTTTCAAACTGGATATCTTTTATTATAATTACATGTGTAGAATACAGTGACTTCCACTGGGGTTTGGTACATCCCACAATTAATGGTAGAATTCTCTTGCCTTTTGTATGCAAAATCAGAAGAGTCAGAACTTCAGAAAACACTTTTCAAGAAATGATCATTGCCAAGGAGTTGGACTAGATTGCCAGAAGTGTCTCTGTCCACCTCAGACTTTTTCTACACCTGTGTGCTGCATTCACATTAATCCTATAGTCCATATCAATCACTATAACAAGACAATTATCATGCTGAATCTTTTCCTGTTCTTGTTCTATATGTATGTATGTATCTGTACCTACTAACACCACTTTCCCGCACCCCAACTGTTTACGCACTGCTTTTCCTTGTTACTAAAACTCAAAAAGCTTGTGATTCTATAGTAACAAACCCCAAAGATTTTGTCATATTACACAATGACAAATATACTAAAACCTCTGTGAAAGAAGCAACTAAAACATTCCAAGTTAAAAAAACAAAAAACAAAAAACAAAACATATTTCTGACCTGGGTGGGTTTTAATTTCTCACTGCTTTAGTTCTTGTTTATTCATTTGTCCCTTTTAATTTGGTAGGGTTTGATGACTACTTTGAACAAGCGTGAAGACAATACCCATGGAGAACATATTCTACAGACAGGAGGCCACGTGAAATGCCTTAAAAATAACATGGTTTATGATACTGAATGTTCTGCAAGGAACCAGAGCACGAATCTACTTAGAATCAGAAGGGTTTGTTTATATATTTGAACACAAAATGAAATTCTAACTTCAAGTTATATCCTGCGAGATCAATGATAATTATGTTTGCTTTGCAAGGATAAAGATCTCATCTCATTTAACATGCCTTCCTTTTCATCTTTACTGCATGGAGTAGATTGAGTATCCCTGTTTATTGCTTTTGGGGGTATCTGCCAGCAAGTAAAAGAGTTAATCCAAGTACACACTCTGAAGTATTCTGTAACACATAAGGCTTATTGATGATTTTGTGTCATAAAATTCAACCCACTTCTGAAATACATAAAATCACTAGGTCTTTAAATAAATGACAATTAAAAAGATATGAAAAACATGATTTATTGGTCATGAGGAGGGAGAACAAGAAAGGATAGCAGTTCTCTGATTCATTGTGAACGCACATACCTATTAAATAATCCTGATGAATGTAAAAAGCAGACACATAATTTTCACCCAGTTACAAAAATAGAATAAATTGATGTTTTATAAAGGATAAAGCGAAGGAATAAAGTATTTAAATTTGTGGCTCATACAAGACATTAACAAAACAATCTTTAAAAATAGTTCTTTTTCAGCAGAACCCATACATCAGCATTCAAAACTAAGTATCTGACACAGAGACATCATATGAATAGAGGAGTTGACTGTACTTTTCCCTGGTCTGATGAATTTTTGATAATTTGAGAAATCAGGAGAATTAGGTAGTGGCTTGACAGCTCTTTCATTAGGTTTTAGGACACAAATAGTATATCACACATATTCGAGTTGCATAATTTCCCAAGTATGGATGAAGCAGTGCAGAGAAGGTCTGTCCCATACAGCAAAGAGAGTTCAGGGATCAGCAGCTCCTACTTATGAAGCCTGTTTTGGAACCAGTCAGGAGTTTCAGTGTGATACAAACTTTGTGTGAGTGCAGCCATGGTGCTCCGAGAAGTGAACTTCTGCCCATGTCCATAGTATTGCACTGTGACGATGGGTGCATTGGCTTGATGGAGCCTAAATCAAGTTCAAGGATTTGGTCCTCATCTACAAAGCTCTCCAGAAATTTGTCCCAAAGAAATTAGCAAACTGATCACATGGTCTAAGTATGACCTCTCATAATAGCTCCTGTCCTCTCTTGTGACTGTACTGTGATTTTGCCAGATAAAAATGCAGGTCTAAGACAGGAGAATTAACCTTTTGTGCATTTAGAGAGGTTTTGTGCTTTTATTTCAGAGGAATGAGCTTCACGGATGTCTGAACAAACATAAAAGACACTTTTTCTCCATACTAAATCTTGGCAATACAAATTCCTTCAGTACAAACGGATGAAGAAACATGTAATCATCTCTTATGAGAAAAGACTGAGAGACCTGGGTGTGTTTAGCCTGGAGAAGGCAAGACTGCGAGGAGCTCTTATCAATGCTTACCAATATCTAAAGGGCAGGACCCAAGAGGATGGAGTCAAACTCTTCTGGCAATTTCTTCTCAGGACAAGGGGTAACAACACAAACTGGAACACAGGAAATTCCACCTCAACACGAGGAAAAGCTTCTTTACTTTGAGGGTGAGGGAGCACTGGAACAGGTTGCTCAGAGAGGTTGTGGTGTCTCCTTCTCTGGAAATTTTCAAAACCCACCTGGATGTGTTCTTGTTCAGACTGCTGTAGGTGAACCTGCTTTGGCAGGGGTTTGGACTAGACGGTCTCCAGAAGTCCCTTCCAAACCCTACCATTCTGTGATTCTGTAGTATGGTGATAAAGCTTACAGAATTATTGTGAGTAGACAGAAAAATGATAACAAAATGCTGTTACGTTATTCAGGTTAAAATCAGAAGGCCTAGAAAAACAAAATGAAGAACTATTGTTATAAACATCCGCAACTCACATAGATTTATTGGGTTCAGCAACTGTAAACATCTTTTATCAGAATAATTTTGACATTTATCAGAATAATTTTGACATTAAACACAGTTTATTAAATATATGGAGAAGGCCCAGAAAAAAATTAACAGTCCCACAGTAAAAGCAATTACATCAGAATTCTATAAATTCTCAGTGTGAATGTTCTGTAGGCAGAAAGTACATTTATGACTAGGAGTAGAATGACATCTATTTGATGCTGTGAAATGTGTTTTTATTTGTTGGAGTCTTGTGTGGGAAGTAGGTACCTCAAAAATGTATGATTTTGACCATATTATGCAGTTGATACATATAAATTGGTGGGAGGTTTCTTGCAGGATTATGTTTGATTAATAATTGCATGGGTTGTTCTAGTGATATCATATAATGAAAACAAAGCCCTTGCCTTTTTTTTTTTTACAGTAAATAACTTTCCCTATTGCCTTTTACTTAAGAATAAAAGCTTTGGGTGCAAGTTAATATTTAGCTGATAATATTATAACTCTGGGAAGAACTATATCTCCAAAACAGATTTTGGCTTCATCAGTGAAAACTAAGATTGATTTTACACGCAGAATTTTAGTAAAAAAAAAGGTGGCTTTTTTTTTTTTTTTTAGGTATCAGAAAGTTCTAGAGAACAAAATACAATGTGGTTCTCATTGCTTCTATAATTATCTTCTTAACTTTGCATAATTTTTAAAGCCCAGTCTAAAATCCCATTCACTTAATGGCCTTTCGATCAATATTCATCAGCACCATAGTAACTGATGGTCTAGTCAAAGAACTGAAAATCTGTTTTAAGCTGTGGCAATCAAACACAAGATGATCAGTTAAAACAGTTCACTGTCTGAATTTTGCAAATGATTTTAAACAAAATCAACTCTGCATAACTTTTCGCCACTTCTCAGAGCTTAATGTAGCTGCAGTGCATTACCAAAAGTCTTTACTCCCTAGCACGACACAAACAAAAAAGATTTTTAAAAGAGGAAATCTTGCACTGCATCCTCTGTTGCATGAGTGGTATAAGAAGAATTATTCCAATTCATATTGCATGACAGTGAATTCTCATTTCATTCATCCCCAGAGACAGAAATCTATCAAAGTCTTTGGAGTTTTGTCAGTTTATATTGGCTGTGATTCAGGGATTTAATGTAGAGAGTTCTGACTTTAAAAATGCATGGTGATCCTGAACATATTAGCATGAGGAGGGTGCTTAAATCTAAGCCTTTTTTAAGGTACTGAGGGTTAGAAATCCAAAAGTTGAAGAAGAAAAAGCCAATTTAATCACACATTGAACTGTAGTCTCTCTATCAAAAGTTTTGTGTTAAGGGTCATTCTGCTTGTTCTGTGAAAAGAAAGGGAAAGGGGCCACAGGAGAAATCTAACAGAATTTAAGTGCACTGCCTTTCCATTAAGTTTTTCAGTGCCAGCCTCTTGTCCAAAAGAACAGAACACTGTGAAATGGGAAGTTCCAATTTTTCATGTAAGAAAATATTGTATGGTTTGTTTCCATTATTGTTCCAATTCAGCGAGTCTTCATTAGAGAGCAGTGCCATTGATATCTCTGGGAAATTATATAATAACTCCTTTGTATGCCTTCTCTTAAATGTTAAAAGTAATTATCCTGTCCCTTCGCAAAGCATTCTACCATTATTCAGAAGAGATCTCAAGAAGTCATGGCCTTATCATAGAATGAACTATGTTTTGTGCACAGCATACCTATTATCTGTGAGAAGAAAGGTATAATTTGTCCTTTTGCCTAGGGCTTCCTGGCATATATTGCACAGCACAAACTCTGAGGGAGTAACTTCATTTGTACCATCCCATTCTGCCTTCAAAACAGAGAAAGAAATGGATGGAGTAAAATCCATCTAATCTACAACTACTCCTTCATTCAGGCATAGAATGCATTCAAACCCCTCCTAAGTGTAACAACATCTTCATTCAAGACAAAAAGTTTTCTTATTAATATTTATGTTCTCCTTCAATAAAATTTTCTCGGCTGAGCTGATCTCAATAGAACAGTCTGCTTAGCGACACGGGAGTTCTTACTCTTTGTTTTCATTTTTTTAAAACTTCTGTGACTCTGAAGCTTGTAGTCCAGTCTAAATCCCGGTTTTCAAAAAGAAAAAGAAGCTGAGGACGATGATGATGATTATTATTATTAAGAAATATTTCCAAATTCTTACAGTAACCTAAAGTATATTAAATTGTTTGAAAGTTTGTGTGTATAGGCATTTATTAAATTAGTGGTTTTCAACCAGAAGCTCTAGGGCACTTACGAAACTGTACATTAAGGCAATGGAAAAAAGAAAGGGCATTAACAGGAGGTTTAATTTTGCTAGATAACGGAATCATCTGCAAGCCCAGTAGATTTGGGCATCTGCGTACAGTACTAGAAGAGACTTTTGTAAACACCAAAATGATATCTGTATTTCTCAGCCTCTCTTAGAATTACAAAATGCTCTCTGAAAGCTGATCTTCACCATTATTTTGAAGGTTTAAAATATATATTTTTTAATTAGACCTAAGGCCTGACTTGTTACATTACTTTAAAACAATTTATTGAAGATGTTCCCTAAAACAACAACAGTCTGCTTTAAAAAATGGTATACACTAACACCTACCTGGGCTTTCTTCCATTCTTGTGAGAGAGGATATCAGAGGAGTAGGATGTTGGTGGAACTGGTGGTCTGACACAAGGGCCACACACATGATAGAAATTTGTATCACTAGGACTGACAGCACAGTCCCCAAAGGAAATGGACAGCTCACATTTCTACCCGCAGGTTGATAGAAGGGATCTTCTGCTGTTGGTGCTGTACTGTGAAATGGTCACACATCTGCATAAAGGGCAGGCTTAGGAAAAATTCAGCCCAGATAAATGATTCACCTGCCTAAACTGTCATTCAGAAGTTACACAATCCAGTAGATTGCTCAAAACCACCTCAGAAACACCATTCCTCGACCTTTCTCAACTGAAATACCATATAAATTTCTCAGCAAACCACCCCACAGCTAATTTTAGAGAATACTTTCCACCAAAAGGGGAGTGACAAGAAAAGGAGAAGAAGAGGTTGGCTGGGAATGATGCAATAATGGTTTTACCATCACTTGTGAAATCACAGAATGATATGGGTTTGTGAGTGACCTCTGGAGATCATTTAATCCAACCTCCTTGTCAAAGCAGGTCCACCTAGAACAAGTTGCATAGGAACATATCCAGGCAAGTTTTGAATGTCTCCAGAGAGAGAGACTCCACCATCTCTCTGGGCAGTCTGTTCCAGTGCTCTGCCGCCCTCAGAGTAAAGAAGCTCCTGCTTATGGTTAGGTGGAACTTCCTATGTTCAACTATCTGCCTATTACTGGTCCTGTCACCAGGCACCAATAAAAAAAGACTGTCCCCTTCCTCTTGACACCCACTCTTTAGGTATTTATAGACAGATCCCCCTCAGTCTTCTACAGACTAAGAAGACCGAAGTCCCTCTGCCTTTCCTCTTAAGAGAGATGTTCTAGCTCCCTAATCACTTTTGTAGCTCTTTGCTGTGTCCTCTCCAGCAGTTCTCTGTCCTTGAACTAGGGAGTGCAGAAATGCACACAGTTCTTCAGATGCGGCTGCACTAGGGCAGAGTAGAGGGGCAGGATAACCTCCCTTAGTCTGCTGGCCACACCCTTCTTGATGCGCCCCAGGATGCCATTGACCTTCCCGGCCACAAGGGCACATTGCTGGCTCCTGGTCAACTTGTCCACCAGGACTCCCAGGTCTTTTTCCTCAGAGCTACTCTCCAGAAGGTCAGCTCCCAACCTGTATTGGTGCATGTGGTTATTCCTTCCCAGGCGCACAACCCTACACTTGCCCTTCTTGAATTTCATCAGGTTCCTCTCTGCCCAGCTCTCCAGTCTGTCCAGGTCTCAGTGTACGGCAGCACAGCCTTCTGGTATATCAGCCACCCCTCCCAGTTTTGTATCATCAGCAAACTTACCAGCCCTCCAAACTTCCTGAAGTCTCTTTTAATGCTTTTGAACAGCGAATCACAGATTCCTCTGTGTCTACATGGAAAATCAGTAATGGGTAATAGTCTGAGGACCGTACTAAGCCAGGAAGTTTCCTGCTGACGTTCTTAACCCAGGCTCCAGCAAGACAGTAGACTTTACTCTGAGGAGGATCCACTCAGCATATTGGGTCCTCCATTCCTCTCAGAAAGGAGTCACCATCAACTACAACCCTTCTTTTCCTCCTTGTGGGTGTGGTGATGATTTGGGGGGGTATGCTTTTATGATTGAGCAGGCATCTCTGATGTAGATTGCCCATTATCTACATCCTCACTTGACTGGCCTTCCTGCGTCATGTCTGTTCTTCAGAGATATTGGTGTGTGTGTGTGTGTGTGTGTGTGTGTGANGGTGTGTGTGTGGGAGGGAAGGAGGAGGAGGGGGACGGAGGGGGAGCACAGGGCAGAGAATTCATCTGCTGCTCTAACCATGAACCTGCCTCCATTCACTCTTTTCATTTAGGCTTCTGCCTGACCAGGGAGGAATACAGGGGTTCCTAAATCATGACTGGTTTCTGACAGGTGCTCCTGTTTCCATTTCAAGGAGGGGCAGAGCCTGGCTCCACATGTGTAGTTCTTGTTCAGCCTTCCTGATGCACCTCAACCTTTCCACTTCCTCTCGCAGTTCTGCCACCGTGCTGAGCAGATCATTCACCTGCTCACAGCAGACACAGCAGTTCCCACAGCTGCCACCCATTACCAGCAAAAGGTCCTGGCACTCCCTGCAGCCCGTGACCTGGGCCACCATATGTTTCCATGGGAGCTCGCTCTGGGTGCCCACATCCATTCTGGCTATGGTTAAGAGTACAACCTTCCTTCATGTGAGGAACGTAGCTAAGGTCCTTCTGAGGGAGCTATGACCATGAGCAAGACTCACCTGTCAAGCTGGCAGAGCTTCAGCTCCTTCCTGCATACCCTTTCCCAGCGTCTTGTAGAGATCTCAGGTGATGCTCTGGCTGACATCCACTTGCTGCTTGTTTGCTCAGTACATGGATCGCTGCACTCCTGAAAGGTCTGCTTTTCACCTCATTTAAATCTGCTACCGGGGGTGCTGGCTCTGCCCACAGGCTACTGGCTTGGACTGGCCACTCTGTCCAGCTTCAAAAAGCCCTCAAAAAGATCTCCTTGCCACCTCTTTATGTCGTGTTTCCCTTCCTCATTGTGGATTTACCTACACCAGAGCTGGTCTCCTCAGCGAGGGAACATCATGCATGGCTATGGAGTGTGGAAATGGGATCGTGAAGGTATAGTCCACCATGAGATCCCCGCACGTCACATGACTATGGATGTGTAAAACTGTCTTCCTGAGCTGTCCTCTGCCTCCCTGTTCCCGATAGACCTAAGTGCTGCTCCAAACTGCTGCAGGTCAGATGAATGTGCCTCATTCAGTGTTGTAAAGGAATTTGTAAGGAGATTTGAGCTGATGGTCAAGCAAACACAGGTGCTATCTGCCATGGTGAGTAGTGGTTAGGTTCACGCTCCAGTGCTTAGCTGACTACCTTCAGAGTTTTTCCAAACAGCTGGTTGAAGAGCATTAGTGTGGAATGACATCTAGCAGTGATCTGAGCTTCACTGTGCATCTGTAACATCCTTATTAGCTGTCATAAATAATCTTCTTTTCTCACACCAAAAAGTTTGTGGATAACTCACTCTCTTGATGAAAGCTCAAGATAAAGATCCATGTGCCTCGCTTCAATTTTGAAACCAAATTTCTATCAGCTTTCATGTGACACAGAGGAGCATCAGCAGGTGGTAGTGAAAGACATAAAAAGTGCATACAGCACTTGACCTCCAAGCTGAGCTCTGGCGTCCTCCCAACGTCCAAATATCAAAGGCAATGGCAGTTCAAACTATTTCATAAACTCAACAAGTGTAAGAAACACATTGAATAAAGATGAGCTTTCATATTCAGACTCTTTCAAAATAAAAACAGAGAAATGAAGGAATTTAGACATTGGGGAAAAGTTAACAGGTAAGACAGTGATGCAGTGGTTAGACTGCCTAGAGAAGTTGTGGATCCTCCATCGCCAGAGGACTGCCAGGCTAGGTATCAAGACAATATATGCAAGAGTGCAGACAGATGTTGTACAGTTCATGGCAAGAGGATGGATTACACAACTTCTCTTTCAGTCTTAATTTGTATAATTTTGGGGGGTATGATTTTAACCCATGCAATGCCTGCATTTTCTAGACAGTTACTCAGCAAACTGCTCTGAAAGAAGCTGCATACCCACAGGACTACAGATCAGATACTGTCACAGCCAACACTTTCTACAATTTTACTTAAACTGTGTTTTTCCCAGGAGAAATGATTCCCAAGAAGCATTTCTTTTGAACAGACTATCATGTAATAGATGTAAATTATAAAAAAATTACTATGGTTGTTCTAAAAATGCCCACAGACACTGTGTGATACCTTCTGTGATCGCTGGCAAAATGTTCTGTTGCTAAAGGAATTCAGAGCAGTAAAATCACCAAAAAAAGCTTTGACACAATAGATTTCCAGCAGAGAAGCCTGATATCAAGAGACTTTGCTTTCTAATCAATAGAAAAATACCTCAGGGACTAAGAATATGCTCATTCTACGGCTTATTTTGTTTTCAGTCTCCAGGCAGTGTATAAAGTGTGACAGAGCTCAGGTTAGCCTGACCTCTACGAAATCAATGGAAGATCAAAACCTAATGTTGGCAATTGAAAAATCACATTCTGATGTATTTTTACATTTTGATTTTTACATTTTGATTTTGTGATTTTTAGGTCACCTGCTGTATAAGCTTAAAACACAAATGTGTAAATTTTGTGAAGGGGTTCTGTAAAATGCTTTGCCAAAACTTTTGGTACATATTGATATATGGAAAAGATGGTTCCAGCTCAGGAGTCTTAAAAGAGTGGGACAGGAGATGGGGCAGTCTGGGACTTAAAGCATGTCAGAACCTTCATCAGATACAGGGGAGTCCTGGAGCAGAAAAGCAAACTTCCCCTAGGTTCCTTCCTGTCCACTACTGTCTGGATGTCTCTGCCTTGGGAGTATTTCTTAGGAAAAAAAATCTCCTTAAAGATTAAGAAGTTTAAAGTTTAAAAGTTTAAAAACCATAGTTAATAATGGCAGTTAATATTCACAATTTTTGCACCCCATCAATCTAGATTATGTTCCTTCAACTATTGCAAAATCTTTTTTTTTTTTTTTGTGAAAATTCTTCAACACAGTTGACTTCAGATCTGAAATCTACTTACAAGTTGTTTGCTTCTGTTTTTTTTATTCTTCTATTTTTCTCAGTGATTGGAGTATACCTTGTTTTCAATATAATTATATAATCAAAGTTCATATTGCATCAAGTTTTTTTCCTGTTCATCCTTCTTCCAAGTCTCAGTAGAAATTCTATGTTTTTAAGATTAGCGTCTAACCTTTATACTCCTGAAACTGATCATTATGAGAGCAGATATCAAATATCATTTCACTTTTCTGGTAGCCTGGCAGCAGGTATTTGGACAATGTTAATAACTCCCCCAACGGTGCTTTTGTAACTGTTGCCTCCACACCTTGATATTCTCACTTTTAGAAATCTCTATGACTGGCACATTTTCAAAACTTCCTGAGGCAGCTTAAATTGACTGATGTTTCCCAGATTCAGTGGCTATATTCCCAATACAGTGACTACAGATGGGCTGGTTAGTATATGCATGATGTAGAAATGGGACTGTTGCTCATCTACCTCAATTTTTTATGCCAGTATAGTGTTTGTTCTCTTGCCTTTGTTTCCCCAAAGCATTCCTGGCTCTGCACAGACTGTGATTTATTGTATCATGGAGAAGAACATCACATGGCAGTTCAAGACAAATGGGAAATAAATAATAAATTACAAATTTAAAAAGCTTTACTTTTAAACAATTTACATTTGAAAATAACTTTTAAAGTGCTTCATTATAAAGGTATTTAAGCATACAAAAAAAGTTGGTCTGTCTGGCAAAACAAAAATTATAACTCTGCTACTTTTGTCTGCCTACCAGTACATCCTAAACCATTTCAGAAGGGTGGCCTATTGTTCATAATAACTTATAGTTGTAGGAAAAAATGTACAGACAAGCAGACAAAGAGCAAAGGAAGAAAGATTTTAAGTAGACAGAATTCTTAGCAATGAGTTTGTTTAGGGTGTGACAAGCCAGAAAGACCTATATGGGAGAGAACAAGGAGAAAATTTTGTATACAAAGGCTATGCTGAGCCATTATAATAACGCAGAGAGAGAGTAATCTGGGGTTCTGTAGTTTATTATCTTTAAAGATAAAAATCTTCATGTGGGAACAGTGTGGCTTATTCTGTTTTCATGTAAACTCATTTCACAACAGCAAAAATTCTTTCACTGTAATAGAATTAATGAGGTTGTGTTATTGAAAGTAAGGTGTTGAGAGAAACAAGGAACCCATTAACAAAAGTAGGAGTAGTTTGCTGCAAGATGTGGTAAGAGCACTAAGTGTAAATTATAAACACACTGGATCAACTGCATGTGTATTAATTAAGCTTTAGCAATACTGATTGTGTTTCATTAGCTTACTGTCACTGAAACAGGTCTATGGAATATCTATACCATCTATAGCCATGTTTTTTCTCTTCTGTGTATCTCCAGGGATACTGATGCTGAATACAGAGTAATAGACTCTAGTCTGATAACTGGCCAGGGAACAGGAAAGGAAGATTGTCAGAGACTTTTACAGCCAATGAGAGATCAGAAGAAAACTAGAAAGCCAATGAGCCTGGAATTCTCTCTCAAGGACAAATAAGGAATTGGGCTGATGCAAAAGGGTAGAGCTGTCTTTAACAAAGTCAATATTATTTCCGTCAATTCATCTGTTTCTGAATAATCTGAATATTTTTTCTGTCAATACCACTATTTCTCCTTACTTGGCATAGAGGGTGCTTTTTCTTGTTCCATTATTTTAGCCACATATCTGACAAATATCTTGTCAAAATGACAGCTACGGAAACGCTTTCTCACATGTTTTGAACCCCAAGGATTTGAGCCCAGAGCTCTCCCTGTGTCCTCCCACTCCCACTCAGTTGAAGACAAACAAAAGTGACAAACAGAAAAAGAAAGGACTTCTGGTGGAGCTGAATGATCTATTAAGACACAGGAGAAAACATTCACCCACACAATGACATGAAGAGTACTTTTCTTTAATGTAAGGAAAATGTAGCCAAATCAATCTGCTCAGTGCTGCAGGAGGCTTAGGAAAAGGCTTTTTAGCAATTCCACATAATTTAGAAAATATCCAAAGCCTGCTTTAAATGGTTTATATTTTCGTTGTGGTAACAGAGTGTTCCAGAGCTGAAGGATCTTCAGTTCATCACCGAGCACTCAACGATTTAGCTTCAAAGCCTTCCCTTGGTTGCACTTTTATAATCTTACCTCTACTGCGATAGCATTGTCATTCAGAGCACTTCAGTTAAAGGCATGCTGGGTGGTGCCTATCCTTGCTGTGAGGAACATCTTACCTTAACGTGTCACATCAGATATAAACTCCACTTATATGTACAACAAATTGGTTAACCTAGGTTTAGAGACTTCTCTTTCTCATAGCCTGTATGCAGCCTTCCATGCAGGATATGCATGCATCCTGCATCCATAGATTTGATGCTATTCCCTCAGGTTACAGAAAGCATAATTTTGCCATTCCTTATTCAAGATGTGAGTGTAAGTGAATCAAAGTCAGCAGGTATGTGATGTTTCCAGAAGGAGATAGTGACAGGATAAGCCACTGTTTGTTTTATAAATGTGAGAGGTAGTCATTCAGGCAATAAAAACTCACTCCAAACTTACTTCTTATGCTGGATCTCATCCAGCTTTTCTCAACCATTAATTTTCTTATTTTGTTAATGTTGCTAAAGCGTGTACGTAAAGTGTGTTTTTATAAATAAAATCAGCAAGTTTTTATAATCTAACAGATCAACTGGCCTCTTGTCACAAAGAACAAGGTGTCAAAATGTGATGGGGAGGTTTGTATTAATATCTCTATTGATTCTTTCTCCCTTGCCAGCACAGTGATATATTTAACTTATTTCAACGACAAAATAACTGATTAAAACCTCCCTGAGATTTCACACCTATGAAAACAGGTTAAGGAGAGACATAACAGGTCAGTCCTACTAAAATATGGTCAGGGGTACCACAGAGCACAATCTGTTTTTTTTTTCATTGCCAGGAGGCTTCGAAACCTTTCACATACCCCCGGGACACGCAGTGAAACCATCAGGAAGAGACAAAAAATATAATCTGAGATAAAAAGAAGGGTAAAGAACCACTCTTCTGTGGCAGGATTTCTAGCAGATTTAGAGTTCAAGTACTACCACACCAGTGCATAAAATGGGTTTCCACTCAAGGAGTGAAAAATATTTCTATTGAGCTGAAAATCTGAGCACAAAATGAATGTTCTACGCATTATTTTTTTTTTCAATTTTGAAATGAAAAACATTGATACTTAGATTGCAACCAACACACCGTGTTTGTCCAGTTCACTGCAATCGCTGATTCTGAAACCCATTTTTCTTCTCTCTTTACTGTAGCTTGCCAGTTTGAAATGAAAGCTGCCCCTGTTGTATGGCTCAGAGGTATGTGATTCCTGAGAAAGGCTTTTTTGTCGTTCCTCATTCTAATCAGTGTTGTGCAATAGGAAGGTGGTGGTAGCAATGATCTGGTTTTTGTTTTCCAAAGGGCATAATCTAATGCAGGTTGTAGTAATCCTTTTAACTGTTTATGTATTAACTGAAGTGACCAGATTTTCAATTAATTTTTGCAAAGACTTCTCAGTAGTGGAGATTCTTCTTCTATGAGAAACCAAAGTTTACAGTGGTCCTGAAATATTTTATTTGAATAACCAAACTTGCTAGGCAGATAAAAATTTGCAGTCTTAAATGCTTAAAACTGGGAATGTGCCAACATCTTACAAAGAAATTAACAGGAGGAATTATAGCAGGTTCTAGTGGACAAAAATTCAGTTTTGGGAAACCATTTTAATTGTGATTAACAGCTTGCTGGTGCCAGTTAAATGTTACAAGGCCAGTAAGTTCTAGCAGTTATAAGGCTCTATTTAGATTGCTTAACTTCAGCCTTCTAAGTCAGGTACCTGAGTGAGGTGTCTGGTCTCTTCAAGCTGCCCTGAAGCAAGGTGCGTGAATGTTGTTTAAAATCCCCTGGAGGGTGATTCAGAGAGTCTGAAGGTGAGGCATTCCAGCTCATTCCAGAGAGAAACTGTCTAAATTAAGCAGAGTTAATATGCCATCCTTGCAACTTGCTGGGGAGAAGACGGGGAGAAGCCTGTAGGACTGTAATGTTTGCTTTCCTTAGAGTGTAGCAAAGTCTATGGAGTCCTCTGTCCTCCTTGTGCCAACAGGGCAGCAGCTGCTGCTGTTGCTGCTACTTCTACTGCTGCTTAATGTAGCACAGGGATTTGGAGCTCACTGTAGGGGACAGGGCACTGTAAGAGTTGCTCCCAGCTACTCCAGGATTGAAATTAGTATGGATTATTTATGCCAGACCTATTTAAATGCCTGGCAGAAGATAAAAATGTGGTAGATAGAAAATTGCCAGTTCAGTAAAGAGTATAAAAATTTACTTTAATTAAAATAAAATTAAAAGAAAAAAAAAAAAAAACCAAAGTGAAAAAGTGCTTCAAGGGGATCCAGTCATAAAATAGTATTATCCTCAAAGTCTGAAGCTTTTAATATTGCATGAGTTATAAATTATGAAATGCAAGAGTCAAAAGATTTCCAGACATTTCCCTGCTGATGTATAATCTTCTATCAGTCATTGTCACCTTGTGTTTATATCATCCTCTGCACCACAGAATTGGCTTCAACCCATACCAGTTAATGCGTTAAGTGTTTTTTTTACCTCAAGATTCAACATTGTTGTAATCAAAATGTAACAGAAAAATTGTGGTGTGAGACATTTTAGCTGTAGCTGATCTCAACACAGTTTTAGCATTTCACTCATTTTATAACAAAAGGACACACTAAGTGATAGCAAGAAAACCTAAACTTTCATGGTGACTAGCAAATTTACACCACTTGCAAAATAACTCGACTAGCAGAGTAAAAGATTAGCATGTACATATTTCTGAATTTTCTGTTCTAGGTTACAGCTGATATTAACCGGAATCAATTCTCTGGCATTGTGACAGTTTATATAGAGGGATCTCTTTACGTTTCTTTTGGATCTTCTTTGACAGAGTTTTCACTACCATTTTTTTTGCCCTAACCAGAACAGACTAACAAACCCTTGTTTGCTCACCTAATGTAAATGCAACTGCTCTTTTGATCTTTCCTACTACAAATTGTATAAATGACAGAAATGTATGGTGATGATCTTAAGTCTGAAATTTTCCGTCTCCCTTGGACAATAAATAAGTCAAAATGTTGAAGCAATTTAGATCAAACAATCTAAACAATCTCTTAATAACCACCAACTCACTCACAGACAAATGAATTCCATTTCCTTCTCTTCTTCCCCTCTCCATCTACTTCAAAGTAAAATAAAGCGGTAGTGCAGCCGATTATTTTCTGTGTTTGCCTTTCTTTAATGAGTCCTATCTTTTTTGACCCTCCTGAAAGCTGGGTACCATCTAGCCTGGGTACTAGCCTGTTTCATAGCCAACCCTATGGTCTGATATTTAGTGGGAGTTCATTAGAAGGACACAGGCCATTTCAAAATCACAGTGTTACGACTCCAAACTTCAGTCCAAACTAGTTTGTGACTATTCTTGTACTGGTTTAGTAACCATGATGTTAAAGGCGGGGAGAAAATATGTGAATTCGGCTTCTGATTCTCCCTCAGTGCCTCCAATTCTTCAGTTAGTTCTTTGCCCTCCTAGAGGGAAAGTAGCCTCCAGTAGACACCATACGCACATGTAAAACAGTTAGAGCTTCAGTTGGAACCTCCCTTGTATTATACAGCTGTTCCTATACCTACAATTACTGTCACTTCAGCTTTCTTCTTGTTAACAGTTGCTTCATACAACAGCTCGTAGACAAAAGAAGTTTGAGGAAAAACTCTTCTAAATACCTAAGTTCTTTTTCAATTGGATTACAATGTGTGTTTTAGGCAACAAGCCTTTCAGCATTTGTACTGGGAGGGAGAGGTACAGGATGGCCCTTCAGAGCTGCATCTGGGCAGGAAATGTTACATATGAAAGAAAAACACCACTGTACTACAATTGCAACTAAACTTTACATCTGTGTCTATGTTTTAAAACAGGTGCTATCTATTTCAGCTTATTAGATCTGCTTATATTCCTTTCTAAATTACCAAAGAGAAAATGTGTTTTGTCTGAGGAGGGATAAAAATCTTTTAAACAATACAAACATGTTATCAAACTAAATTGACTCACTGAGTGACAGAGTAATATTCTGGAGATTTCATGTGATCAATAAAATTCTACTTCTTGTAGCAGCAACTTAGGTAATGAGAAAAAATAATTTTTTAGCTCTTGTAGGCTTTTAGTCTTTATGTGTTACTAGATAAGATAGTAAAGTACATAGTTTTTAATTTATCTTAAGATAAGGTTGATTCCTTATCCATTTGATCACAGAGAGGATCTTGCACTATCGTATCACTAAGATGAGAAACGTTAATTGTCAAGTCTGATATACTGGTACTGTCTGGCCTTAAACACTTCTGTTTCTTGAGAGGTGGTGGTAATAGCTTACTGCAATTTACCATGCCCAGATATTGCAACATCACCAGACTGCTGGAGTATGGATTTTGGAAAGAAAGAGGAGCTGCCTTCAGCTCCTTTTCCACACTCACATGATGTCAAAGGCACCCCACAGCCCACAGAGCAAGTCAAAAGTTCATTGTCAGTTACTCACTTTCTGCATCCACACACCTCGCAGCTCATTGGTTTGGCTCATAGGTAATTAGCTCATTAGTTATTTAGCTCATAGGTTTGGAATGAGTGAAACTTGCCACTTGGTATAATGTGACCTATTGCATGGTGTGTTGCTTGGGAGTTTTCCTAAAGTTATTTGTGCTCCTTAACAATCATGAGTTTTCCTCTAGTTTAGCACTCTAACAGACTTCAACAAGCTATAGAATTGTTTTGGTGTCCATGAGTACCTGCTGGTGCCCATCAGTATCAGCATCCTATTGTGCAAAACTGCTTTGACTCAAGACACTGCTGTTTTTACAGACACTGACATAACTACCTGTCAGCATCTGTTATTGCTGTGATTTCTTCCAAAAGATTTGAAATCATGGTGTTTTCTTTTTGGAGTTACGGTTGAGAATCTGCATAAGGTTTAATGCCTAAACACTAAACAGTGTTTCCTGGTGCTGTCTGAAAATCCAAGCCTCTTCAGATAGCTCTACTTTGTTAATCTAGACTCTGTATTGTGTGTTTATATCTTTCAGATTTGGATGAAAATTTAAAAAATCAGTCACCAATTGCAATAATTAAGTAATTTTTAGGGTCTCTTAAACTACATTTGAGTTTTGTTTGGTTATCACAGGGTTATTTATTTACCTGCATTTATATCTGGTTTGGTCAGACCACATAGAGGCATTCAGCAGAAACCAGAAGTATTTTGTTGATTAGTCACACTATTAATTCTACAAAAGAAAGCTAAAGTCATTCCTGCATTGTGCAGCTCCATTACATGGAAACAAACATTCTTTGTTAAAGAGCAGGACAAATAAAAAGGACAGTTTTAAATTTTGTATCCTACTTTTGGGAAAGTTCTGTTGATAGTGGAAAGATGGAGCATACAGTTTTCTACATCAGAAAGTACTATTATTTGACTCATTCTGAAGATCTTTTGATCTTTGAATTGCCAGATTATTTTTTACTGAACTGTAGTGAAATTACAATTGCAATGACTTTGAGCGAAACCCCTTGGAAGAACGAGATGAAATGTAAAGTTTGGAAAAATTACTGATATACATAATTAAATATAAAATGTGCAATGATGAAGAAATTAGAGAATAAATACTGCTGCTTCTTTGTCTTTTTTCCTTCTTTTCTTTAATTTTTTTTTTTAACCAGTCCTGAACAATTCAGGAAAAGGATAAGAAAAAAAAAAAAACCCAACCAAAACAATAGATGATAAATTAGAACATCTGATCTGCACTGTCATCTCTGGAGAGCATTTTACATAGAGGAAATGATCCAAAAGATGTCAAGTCATATGAATTTTTTCACAGCCCTCAGTGATCTTTAGATAAGTCCTTAATGTTATGCAAACTGCCTCCCCTAGTACCGTAAGGATTTTAAGTAGTGAGACTCCAGATAAAAACCCCTTTGAAATCACCATCAAAACTGTCATTTGTCTATGGAAAAAAAAAGAAAAAAAAAAGGAAGGTTACATGTATTCTTCAGATGTGTTTACATCTGACTCCTCTTCCTGGACAAATATTTGGGTATTATCTTTAAACAACTTTTTGCATTTTCTCTAAGAATGCATTTCTATCATTTCTGCCTAACTAATTTCAGCTGTCACCAACAACAAGAAAGTACAATTGGTAAACAGCACAGAGATAATAACAGGCTTTCTGGTCAGTCCTCAGGAGGTCTGTTTCGCCTGCTTTCAAACATCTGGGTGAGCAATTAAACAGAAAGCTAGCTAAAACTGATCAAGGTTATGTCCTTGCCAAGTTTCTTGTTTAATTTCAAAATAATCAAGGAATGGGACATGCCAGGAAGCGGCATGCAGTGGTGCCTCAGGAGGGGGTCAATCAATGGCAACCTCCCACTGCCTGGGTTCTCACTGGGGGGTCCATCAACAGCATGTCGTGGTGAGAAAGGAGGAGCACGGGCAGAGGAGTCCAGGGCAGCAGGACAGGGAGAAACGCAATGTGGTTAGGAGCCTGTACTGAGAAGGGTGACAGGCACCTGATGAGTATATGACCAGGGTCACCTGGAGCACCAGTAGCCTACTGTGTATAGATCTGAGCTGTCTCCCACGGCCTGATCATTCCTTGATGTGGCCACAGAAGGTGAGCATCACTAGCCTGTAGGAAGAAAAAGCTACTGCAGCTTCCAGGCCATATGAACTTTACCATCCTTTGTGCTAGCAGGATGAAAGCAGCCACCCAAGGGCATCAGCTGCTCTACGGGACAGGCAGAAATGATGACAAGGTCATGAAGATGTGGTAAGATGTGTGTGCAGGACCAAGAGGACAACACTTGCCCTCAGGCTGTGCTGTTTTGCATGCTTGTTGGTGTGGAGTAGGTTATGCCCAGCAACCCAAATGTGACCCTCTATCCTGACAGATGAAGAAACTCAACATGGGGTATGGACTTCAGGGGTAGGGGATAATGATGCTGCTTTCCAGAGATATTAAGAAAAATACCTTAAAAACCCACTAAACAAACCAGAATGAGGGAAGGCTGAAGGGTGCACAGGACACGTAAGGCAATGGCAGACACATTGTAATTACAGATTAGTAAATTGTAAATTGTAAACGGGATGTGGGTTCAGGACTTTTCTTGACCTGAAGGAGATCAACCCGTGGCTACCTGTTTTCAGAAGCATTTTGACTGGTTGTGGCTTCACATGATTGTGGCTTCACCTAATCCTCAGGGCAGTGGATCCAAGGCATCTGTCTATACGTATGATATTTGAGCCTGAACATCCTTGCGGGACCAGCCAGCATTTTCTTTTGGGTAAAAGGAAAGAAGTTCAGGAGGGAGAGGTAGCTCTATGCATCATCATCTGAAAGACTGGAGATGAAAGCTGTGTTTAAAAAATGCCTTCCTAAACCAGATGTAGAAAGACAAGAGATAGCAGTCAAATCAGGGGAAAATGAGGATTTTATGGATTTTTACAGTTTGGATTATTTTAGCATTTTTGAGAGTAAAGTATTTAGTAGAATTTCCTTAGACTCTTTTAGGGAAACAAAAAAAAAAAGAAAAAAAAAAAAAAAAAAAAAGAAAAAGAAAAGATTAATCCTTAACAGAACTGCTTGAAATTTTCATGTTAAATGTTTTAAAAGGAAAAAAGCATATGTATATAAATCTGTGTATGTATATGTACATACACATATATTTGCACACATTCTGAAATGGCAAAGGTTGCCTAGAGACATTAGAAAGAACAGTCGTTCATTTATTGGAGGGAAGGCAGGTTTATGAACAAAGGGGTCATTTCAATTTAAAAAAAATCGTTTCTTTTGGAAAAAATAACTAGCCGCAAATTAATTTTGTTGTTTTAAAATTATTCTCTACGTAGAAATGACTATGACTTGCAGCTTTCTTTCCTTCAGCTTTATTCTAAAATATTAATATCTTTAAGAACACTAAGATCCAGAGCAAAACAATTTCCTCGTCACCAAATTATTTTTTCATCTTGCCTATCACCAAAAGATCAAACTGTTTTTAATTCCCCTGCCTCAGGGAAATTCTTAAGGACTGAAAAAACTCCAAACAATTAAGCATTGGTAGAACTTAATTCCAGATGGAATTTAATGGCATTTTCATCCTACCTCCCAAATGGTTGTTTTGAGGTTTACATTCTTGGATTTCACACGCATTTTAAAAACACAAATTCCAGTATAAGTGATATAATCATTAAAACATGATGGCAAACATAGGGGCAAAAAGGAATGTTACAAATAGTTTTTTTAAATAGTATTAAAAAATAAAATATTTATCTGAAACATTCTTCAGTTTAAAGGAATCTTGATTTAGGCAAATGACAGTCATCTTAAAAATTCACCAAGGTCATTCATTTACAGTTACTAATCTCTCCTGTACTTAAAGACTATTAATTCCTTAGCTACTTAAGGTATAATTCCTCACGAAATTTCATAATTAATTCATACACACATTATTCCTTTTCATTTATCATACTTGAATCTGATTAACTTATATGTTTCTGTAAGGTCCTTAGAGGAACAAGCTATACGAAAGAATAGAGGTTTCTTTGAGCAATGAATCAGATAAGTCAAAGTGATAATTTAATCAATGTTCTGATCCAGCTTTTAATTTCAATTATATCATGGTGAATAGCAGTATTGAATAACTGAGTGTATAATTGAAATCACAACCTGGTCTTCAACAGCAGCCAGTCAGCACTTTAAGTAATACCTTCAAGCAATGTGCATTCACAAATGTTTATTGGTACCGCAAGGGCAAACAGCTGTGGCAGCTTTAACATGTCAACCAGTTCCAAAATGATGCTTCTTTGAGGCCTAGAAAGAAATCTTCCTTTGTTAGTTTTTTTCCAGGTACTTTTATTTTTAAATATTGTCCTGAATTAGTGTTGCCAGAATCCACATATTTCTGCTTTTCCAGATGAAACAGAGTAGGAAATATTGGAGTAATATCTACGATAATGGTCTTGATGGAAGAACACAGTATTATCTTTTGAGTTAACCACAGGCAGTACTAACAATGAAGAATCAGTTCAGCTGTTGACATAAGAATATCTTGGGTTGAAATGAAGTTTATGATTTAAAAATTGTAGAGAAATGAGAGAAAAAACGGTTGGGTCAGCCCACAACAGTTTGATCCAACTGAAATATTTTGATTTATTAAATAAGTGGTTTAATGTACTTTCTCTTTTTAAATGAAAACTGGTATTTTAACAAGAAAAGTCAGTCTGATATATTAGCCAAGTATTTCTAAACCAAAAAAAAATTATTTTTGAAAGATTGAAAGTGATATTTGAACTAATAGTTCCAGTAAATACTTTGATAGTTCTTAAACCTGAAATGTCACCTGAAGCGCCTTCCAAATTCAGAGGAGCTTAATAATTATTTTTGATTAATTTGAGAGTTTTGTTGGCAAATTCAACTGTCAAAAGACGTTTAATTTTCATTTTCACTATCAAATACCTTTTTTTTTCCTTAAAATTTACCTGCATGTGTTTTAAAAATTAACGTAAGATTTTGCAGAGAACAAATAGCTTTTGTTGTTTTAAAACTTGTTTTTATCTCTCTTGTTTACAGAGGAAATCTTGACTACATGAATTATAAAGTATCCACAAGCAGAATAAAAAGAAAAAAGAAGTTGACTGCAATCTTAGATGTGGAAATCACTGCTTGTAACTTTAGACAGTTGACTTCTGGGTTTGAACATTTGCAGTTGACCCTGAGTTGCAGCAAAGTGGAGAGCAGTAATCAGTGGCAGTAGACATACTTCAGCACTCGGCAAGGACAATTCTCATATTCCTCCAAAAACTCAGATGAAGGGCTTTCTGCTGAGCAGAAGTCTTCTCAATTTTTATTTAAAATATAATGCCTAACTACCTCTCTGACAGCACTTTCACTTTTCATACGAATTTTTAGGTCAGACTCATAGAAAGAAGAGAGATTTTAGACAACTTAGCCTTTTTTCAGATTCATATCAGCATGTCTGAGTGCCTGGTGTTCGAGTATATGAACAATTTCAAGTGCATGTTACAGTAGTTAGAAACTGTGTCAATCTTCCAGGCTGATTTATTGATAAAGGCCCTCAGCTGCAGCCTGGCCATATTTGCATGCATAAAAAGGCTAAAGCAGCACTCAGAGGCTTCCAAAAAACCATTATTTACTCAGGACTGTCACCTCTGCTGCACAGGCAGTGTGGGAGATAAGCTCAAGGGAATGCTTCTTAAGCTCTGCTCCAGGTGTTGTGCCAGGGTAGGAGGTACGCAATGGGGCAAAGATTTAGCTCAGGTTACTGGCAGCCTTTAAATGGTCTTGTGGTGAACTCATGGATGCAGCAGTGAAGTCAGGCAGGACTGAATGGAGGGTGAAGAGGGGAAAAAATAGATGGAAACTCTCCAGCTACCAGAGCAACCCAGAAGTGGCAGTGCACAGAATTGACTGAAAATCATCTTCACCGCTCCAACTCAGTGCTAGGGGCTTTAAAAAGTATGTCTGAGAATCACGCTCATTCTACTTAGCTATGGAGAAGGATTTTACCTTTTTCTCCCCAGAGGAAATTCGATACATATCCAGCTGCTGAAGAGAATACAAGTCTAGAATAGAAGCAGAACAGCCCGGCGTTGTTTTTACCTCCCATGGGAGTTTTTCTGATGTGTGACATCTTTATAAAACACACACTACCAATAAAAATCTCTGTCAATTGTATTTAAAAAAAACCACCACAAACAAACTGAAAAAGATGGCAGGAATGTATCTGTAATCTCATCTTTCTATTATATATCTATATATATCTATACAGGTCCCTCAAGGAATCAATTCTCTTCACATCATATACAGTAAATCAAGTCCTCTTTGAAATACTTCAGTGGCAGAAATGCTTAATGTTTAAACTTCTGTCCTAATTCATAGTGATTCCTTATAATGCAAACTGGATTCATTAATTGCCTAGTATTTCTTGAGCAAAAATCATCTATACAACTTCTGCATACCTTCTAAGAACTAATTAAGTGGATACATGTAAGCCTTTCTTAGAAAACACGGGGTTTAAAGCAAGCTCCTGCTCTTTGCAGCAAATAAAAGGTGTATGACTTATAATTGCTTCATTTAAATTGTCCAGTCAGCCTGAAATGTAATATAAAATATTAAGGGCAAACCTTTCTATTATTTAAATAGTATTAAGTACTTTTTGCTTAGTTTCTAATTTCAAGGGGTTTAATTGGGAAGTACCTCCTGCATAAGTATTATACTCACCTATGTAGTATCATTTTAGCTTTGTTCGCATAGCATTACCACATAAGGGAGAAATCATTCTCTTCACAGCTATCATGTTAGAAGCTCATTTCTCATGGGAATCCACCATCAGAGTCCCCTGGTTTTGACCAAAGCAAGCAGCAACCCAGAAGGAAGAGTTTAACAGGATTTCGAAGGTGCGAATATTGTCTGACCATGCAAAGTTGCTCATGGGAACTGACAGGTTCACTTGTGTCACAGCAGCAGCTCAGCTCCCTTGAAGACATTTAAGCACTTGGGTAAGATGCAGTCAGGGCAGCCTGAGGAGCTGGAATGGGGGTTTCGCTGGGAGGGAGCTGCCTTTTCAAAGAATTACTCTTACATAGGCCTTTGAGGTGGGATACTGTGGCTTTATGGAAAACATCAAATGTTGAAGAATTGTTTTAAAATCTGATTCAACAACAGTGGCATTATCATAAGATTGGGTAATGGTTTAGCTGTGTCTAGGTCTTTGCAACATGACCAGTGGCACAAATGTTCATGCGCTGTTACTGACTAGATCTGAAGGAAAACAAAGTGGCAGCAACACTTGGACCCACAGAGGATTTGTGACCCACTCCACACACTGGTTTTTCCTAGTGGTTTAATCATCTCTTGCCAATGACGAAATTACTTACTGACCCCACAGTGATACTGCAAAAAAATTCTTCATGCTTTCTTGATTCAGATGAACGCTGTCAAACTGCATCTACATAATTTACTGATGACAAGTTTCTATCAGAAGGCAAAGAAATAGCAGGACGTTCCATTTTCTGGCCCAGTGTGATGGATAATGTAGGGATAGAGAGAGATGTATGATTTCTACATTGTCCTATGAAAAAAGAATTAGATTAGGGATCCTTCTTACTTCCCAGATATTGAATCCACCTATACCTGTCACTGAGTAAATGTGACAAGATTGTGAATTACATGGATACCATGCAGTTTAACCTTTTTTAATTTCCTTCCTCAAGCTTTCAGGGAAGGGGAAGAGAAAACAAGACCTATTATAGCTGAAATAAGACAACCCCAAGAATCTTTGGGTCTGATCTGTCTTAGATTTTATGTAATGGTAGTGACTCATTAGGTGGAAGAAGAAGTTTATGTTTTCTTCTTTGGTTTTAAAATTCCCAGTTCTATGAAGCTTTAGACTGGCTATATTTCAATTTGCACAGAAGAGGCTACTATGGTAACCCTCTTTGTGTTGCTAGGGCAACCATTTAATAATAATGAGTTCCTTTAAAACTAATTCACCTTTAATAGAGCGTTAAAAATTACACACAACACTTCCAAAATGTGTGAACTTTCTTGTGGAAAGGAGTCGTGCTACCATTTGTAACACGTCAGAAAGACAACTTTTTTTACTTTTTGTTGTTTTTTAAACAAGGTAGCACAACTACTTCTCCTGCCGTATCCACATATGTTTAATGTGACTTATGTCCCATGTACAGTCTCCAGAATACTTTTGTATTGGGGCCTTCGGTGGCATTTCTGGAGTAGGGGCTGATAACGCTGGGAGCTGAAATTGGGTCCTGGGCAGGGTTGGGGGAGGCCTCAGGTCCATGACTGAAATGGGCACTTGAAGCAGCTTCAAAGTCAGGGAAATTTGAAATCAGGTCTAAGCTGCACACCTCAGGTGTTAACTTCATAACATGGGAAATTTAACTTTATGTATATTCAGTTAAACAACAATTCAGCTGCTGTGAGATTTGATTCTGAATCCATACTTAGTTCCTAATTTACCCACCAGGAATATAGCTTATATAGGCAATGCTCTGTGCTCGCCTCACTGCTCAACAGGGGTCAGAAGTCAAGGGTGAGAAAACCCTCCCACAGATGACATTTCACTCCTGATCACCTCATTTTAGAGGCTAATATTCAACCAATACATTTATAACCCTGAACTTTCCTCCTGCTGTTCTGAAGCACCAGTACCTCCCTTTAAAAGACTTGCCTGAATTTACCATGGATAGTCTTGCAGTAAGCAGAGGACCTGAAAAATGGTTTGCACTGCCCTTTCCTTAGCTTTCTAAAGATTTTGAGTGCAAGGTGGTTAAGATTACTTGCTTTCAGAAGCGAAACTCAGTCCCTACACTGGGGTTTATGGTACCTACAGAGACTCGCAGATTTCACAGTTGCCTGACATTTAGTTTCAGATAACCCTGCTCCCATGCAGAATTTCAGATTTAAATTTAATCTGCTTTGTGATCTGAGGTTCTGTTTGTCTGGCACAGACTCAAGCGATACTTGCTTAGAAGCAACATTTTTCTCTCCTCATTCACACTCAGACCACAGCCAAGGAGAGGAGAGTCTGTTTATCTGTCACCCTCCCCTGCAGCCACCTGAGGAAGGAGATGAGAAATGGGAAACCCTCTGAAACCACTGCCCCTGTGGCTCAGAGTAGCTGAGGAGTGCAGATAAAAGACATTACAACAGTGTAAAGGAAATGGGACTGAAAGAAGAAACACAGCTGAGTCACAGCTATTTCTCTGATGTGCTCAGACCCTCTGCTGAGCCCTTCCCAACTCATTGACACTTCACAGGTAAGCAGATTCCCAACCCCACAAGCTGAAATTATTAAAAAAATACACAAATCTGTCCTTATTGTAACATGAGGCTGACACAATTAGTCTGACAGTGCTTTTTAATGCCTGAAGCTACTATGAAGACATTCCTTTAAAATGTAACCAGAACAATAGCAAAAATGCAACAATTTTCTAATCACCATCAATTTATCTGGCTTTTCATTTACCATAAAATATTGGGTAACAACTGGTAAAGAAACCCTTTTATCCCCCCTCTGGTACTTCTTTTAAAGTGGCACTGATGAATCTGTCTGACTGGGGGCTGTAAAAGGAAAGCAGATGGTACACTTATCACCCAAAAGCCAATCCCACAACCTTGTCCTTTACAAGTGTCTCTGGTGAGAAGGCTACTTGCTAATGACAGCAATTAACATCATGGAAATACCAAGAACGCCAAAACCTTGCAGACAGCATTTCTGATAAGCTCAGGGATTGATGCTTTTGAAGCCATCCAGACAGGTAGAAACCATTAGTGTCTAATGTTAATTCATCACAACTAATCAGGTCCTGTGGGTTTTTACTTTGGTGTAACAGTAGCCTGGTAGTAAATGCTAAATCAAGGAGAAATAATAGAGGTCGTTCTCTTTTGTCACAGTACAGGAGTCTCACATTTTTGTTTATTGCTCTCGCGTTATTATGGACATTCAACATCAAGCTGGCCTGTGTCTATTGTTGTTTAGTGAAAGTCATTCTTTCTCCTTTGAAGTAATTTTTTTCTGTGAAAGGAAGAGAGAAACGGTTCACAACAATTTAGTTGAATGAACCTTGTACAGAGTAACTAAATACAGTATTGGTGTAGCCTGTATTTTTTTCTGTAATTGCAGGAGTCTTGAGAAGGGTGCCTGGAGAAGAAACAGCCTTCCAGTACCTGAAGGGGGCCTACAGGAGAGATGGGGAGGGACTTTTTATCAGGGAGTAAAATGATAGGACAAGGGGTAATGGTTTTAAACTAAGAGGGTGGACTTACATTTGATATCAGGAAGAAATTCTTTATTGGGAGGATGGTGAGGCATTGGAGCAAGCTGCCCAGACACGTGGCTGCCCCATCCGTGGAAGTGTTCAAGACCAGGTTGGATGGGTTTTTGAGTAACCTGGTTTTGTGGGAGGTGTCCCTGCCCTTGGTGAGGGAATTGGAGCTCAATGATCTTTAAAGTCCCTTCCACGTCTAACCATTCTATGATTCTGTGACGCAATGATAGGAACAGAGGTGCCTGGTAAGAGCAGGACAGGGCTTCCAAGGAACAGCAGTTTGCAGAAGGATAATTTGTGAGTGTCCTTGCAGAAATCTACATAGACTGAGCACTCTTCCTCATCTTGATGCATTAAGATTACAGATCAAGAAAATTAATTTGGAAGATGCAACATTTGTAACTACTTTTCATTTTGCCCTGGTAGCTCTCAGTGGGATAAATCCCGAATATCATAATTCTAAAGATTGCCTCAAAATCTTAGCACTTTGAATTGTGAAGGGCCCTAATAAGCTTCAAGGAGTATGCCAACATATTGCTGAGAACTTTTTTTCCATTTAAAACTGAATAAAAGTTGATCTCTGTGCAACTTTATTACACAGGTAAAACGCAAACTCTCCAAGACTCACTAGGAAAAATATTTGTTCACTAAAATTGAAATAAATCAGATAAATTTGTTGTGAAGTCAACCATGTTTGCTCACCAAATATTTATCTTCAAAATTTTACTTACCAGTTCTTTGTATGGTAACTTAGAGTCTTTGCATTTTAACCTGAAAATGTGTTTATTTCATTAAAGTGGGTATTTCAGTTGAACTATTCCTCACTTTTAAAAGTGAGGCTAAGGGAAAATTAGTACCTAGACATGAAATAATGAGCAGATATAAGTACACATACAAATATGTCCTTATACATATTTCCCATTTCTGTTGAGCAATTCAGATCTTGGGACAGGTCAGCAGCCTGTGTTAAAATCAAAGCATTGTCTCAGTCATGTTCCTGATAGAAATTCATCAGCACCCACAGTGTCTCAGGAATTATTGAGTGCCTGAGTTACATACTGAGCTATACTAGGGACTGCAACTGAACTTCTGTTCAATCCTTTGCGGTGCTCCCTCTGGTCAGAAAATTGCTACATTTTAGTGAGAAAACATCTGACATCTCACACTGTCACATTTGTTCAGAAGATCAATGGAAGACCCCTCTTCACAGGGCAGTCAATCTGTTACCTTTTATAAGCAGTAAATTCACTTAGCAAAGCACGAAGAGCAGGAATACAGCAGAAATTCATTCAGTTTGATCACAGCCAGATCTTGACATTTAGTTTCTACTGTAAGGACAATAATTCTGAATGGTTTGATGTTTTTCCTCTCCTGAGCTATAGCACTAAAAAGTCAGTGTTAGTAAGTATATGAATAAGAATAATTCTAACTTGAGAAATATAAAACTCTAGCCATGTTTCCAAACTTTTAAAGCCATGTTTAATGCAGCATTGGTCTTGTTCACTGTTTGGTTGAATCATCTCTTTAAAATGCTGTTTTCGGTCAACAATCTAGTTAATAAATTATACACCTTTGTAAACATTACTATGTGCTATAACTTGTTAGTAAAAGTTCTTAAGGTTCTCATGCTATTTACATTTGGTCAGTAAACATAAATAATTTGCAAATCAAGACAAATCAGTTATGAACAGGTATTTCATTGTGGCAAGACAGTAAGAAACTCTGTGACACAAGGAGAGAGAGTTAAAAAACAAACAAACAAACAAACAAAAAAAACCCCCGCAACTAATTTTCTGTGCTTGTCTTTACATCTTCCTCTTGAAAGACTACCTCATAGTTAAAACATCCTTCCATTATTTCCTGAGGTGGCATTATCATTTAACTTTGAAATGGCTGAAACAAACCAGCTATATCTACCTATTTTGTTTCCCAAATGTTTGGTGTCTTACTAGGCAGATGGTCCTAGCTTAGTATCAGCATACATTTCTGATACAATAAATAATATACATTGATTATTTTCCATATTTATCTTGAATATAGTTCTGGGGTCTTAAATATAAAACACGCTGAACATTAGTCTTTCAGAATATTCTGAATATATAAGAATAAGTGTATTCTTTCAGAAACCTTATTTATTAGTAAGGAATACTCCTTCAGAACATGTTACAAGTTTCCTCATGCTCTGTGGAATGTTTTTTTTTAGTTTGCCTCTTTCCTGTAAGAAGGACCTCGTGTGTTTATGTAATTTTATAGCCTTTCATTTGTCTTGACTTTTTATTTTTTACTAGGATCTGCAATTTTGCAGCCTCATGCATTTCAGCTACTAGTTAGAATGATACCAATAGGAACCTAATAAGTAAGCATTGCTTCAGGATCTTTTGCATTCACCATTTGAGATTGCTTGCATTGAGATGAACATGCTCAACAAGAAAATCCCTCTCCCAGAGCTATACTCTAGACTTTTAAAGAGAGACTAGCAGTCTGAAGCATCTCAAACTTCCCCAAAACTTATTTCATTTACCTTTCCTAGATAGTCTGGCCAGTTTCCAACCTACAGTTAACTTACTTCCAGAGATATTCTGTACTTCCCCATAGTTTCAGTTTAGATTAGGTCATGGTATTTCTTCTGGTTTAATTTACTGCTCAGGTAGACTCTTGCAATCTCTTCACATCCCTTCCCTCCCCTTACAGACTGTTCTCTCAACCTTGCTGTGGTCAAGCTCCCTCTCACTTTTCCTGTTTTGTATTCCCAAAATTTCACATGGCAAGGACCAAACGTGTTTTCTTTTCTTCCTCCTCAGCTTTCTGTGTCCTGTTTACTACACTATGCTTTTTGTTTTCCTCCTCTCTCTCAGGTGCCTTGCTTGCTTTTCTCCCCCACTGTCCTTTTGCTGCAGTAAGTACAGGCTACGCACCTTTTATCTCTTCTCTCCATGACTCCCAGCCCCAGACCTAAAGTAGCTTCTTAACAGGCTACTCACTGAGAACTTTTCAACCAAAAGAGCTCCACTTTACCAATTGACCCTATTTACACTGAAGTCTTTAGCTCAGCTGTAACTGTTTAATTAAGTCTCTTGCAGCTAAGAAACTGAGTATTCATACGTTAACCCTTTTGTAGCTGGTAAATACTAATGATTACAACTGATCTGAACAGTGATGAATATAACTGACTTATAGATGATTCTGCATCTACAGTTTAAATGTCTCTTTACAGTTTAAATGTTTTTATGTTCTCAGTTTCTTTATATTGAGAATAGCCTGAGAGATCCAGGGTTGTTCAGCCTGGAGAAGGCTCTGGGGAGACCTTCTAGCAGCCTTTCAGTGTCTAAAGGTGACCTTCAAGAAAGCTGAAGAGAGACTCTATCCAGGAGTGTAGTGATAGGATAAGAGGTAATGGTTTTAAACTGAAAGAGGATAGATTTAGATTAGATATTAGTGAGAAATTCATTACAGTGAGGGTGGTGAGATGCTAGAACAGGTTGCCCAGAGAAGCTGTGGATGGCCCATCCTTGGATGTGTTCAAGGCCAGGCTGGATGGGGCTTTGATCAACCCAGTCTAGTGAAAGGTGTTCCTACCCATGGCAGGGGGGCTTGGAACTAAATGATCTTTAAAGTTCCTTTCAACCCAAAGAGTTCTATGATTCTGAGTCTATGATTGTTTCTTTCTGATTTTTCTCCATATATCAATAGACTATGATTCATTAGCACCCTAAAATTGCTTGAGATGTAGAAATGGATAGTTGGTATAGAATGTAAAAGTTGCTGTGTCCAGACCATCCAGTGGGCTGATGAAGTGGCAAATGCCAGAATTGTGATTACGATCTCACTTTGCTCACTGTGCTCACAAACCTTGGAAGCTTAGTAGCACAGAACATGGGAATTTCATAGAGCAGAAGCAGGAGCAGAAAAGTTCACCGAACCTTACATCAATTTGATTCAAGGAATGTATTGGTGATGAGTTTCAAAATCATGAAGCAAAAAGTTTGTCTTTTATGTACTACACGGGTGATTAGCCCATTGTTTTCCACCATGTGGCATCAGACTATGATCTTGATTATATATACATATAAAATACAAATATTTAATGAAAATATATACAATCAATCCCAGACTGTCCCAAGAGTTTGTTGCAGTTGCAGCTCATGTTTCTACTTCGATTCCAAGAATATTTGCCAGAAACTGATTGTCAGCAGCTTGTGAAGTAAATAAAACAACCAAAAAACAGATCAGTCAACAATTTGAGAAAAGTCTGCCTAATACCAGAAGTAACTGCAAGGCTGCAGGTGCCAGTGTTACCAGAGAAGCCTTTGATAACATCTATCTTTCCAAGGGATATGTTGCTGAAACAACTGCATTAAGTTTTGGTCAAGAACAGGAACCAAGTTATATTGTGCTCAGGAGCTTTCTACATTAAAGCATTTAATCTTGAGTAAAAGACAATGAAACTATTGATGACTAGGAGAACTTTTGTTTCAAAACTAATTTCATTAAACTGTCTTGCCACAATTTGGAGGTTTTCCCTCTAAACTTTCTATAGAGTCGCAGTATGCACTTAACTGTGCCAGAATTTAAATCATCATGTAACATGCATCATATTTCTCAATTTTCCTAAGCTGCTCAGCATGCAGTAAATGGAGTTGCTTATTCAACTTGTAAGTCTCTCTATGTAAGTGGTATCAGTCTAGCACTTCTGCCTATGTCTATACTAATAGCTTACTTACAAATTTAAGATACCATTCAATCAAAAAGTTGTGTTGGTCACAGTACATGTAACTTGGATTTGGCTTTCGTCCAGAGCAAGCCAAAGGGCTGCCCTAGCAGGAATATTTGTGTTTATGGAGAGGCTGGTTTATGCAGAAATTTTCCCTTCTACAAGCTGTATAGAAGAGGTACCATGAACTGCTTGGCATTACCAGCCAGAGCCCACATTTGAGCACAGGTACCAGAGACACACAAAAGCTATGTATGTACAGGGTTTTGGACAAATGTGTCTTTGAAGTGAGGGCAACTTAGAGAAGCTGCCAGAAAGACAGGCATTTTTGACAGAACATAGTGACTATGCTTTTAATTCCTAAAAGCCTAAAGGAATTCTTTACTTCTGCGTAGTCCTGCTGAGCCAGCGCACCCCCAGGAGAATGAGCTGCACTTGACCTGGGCTGCAACATATGCAGCAACATGAAGTGAGGTTGAACAACAATCTTCTTTACTGAGGGAGACCATACCTGCCTTGGTAAGGATTCACCTGCCTTTCCCATCCCAGATCAGGTTTACAGGGCTGGCAGTTAGAAATACTATTCCTTATACAGAGCTTAACTTATCCCAAGCACTTTATGGAAATGTATGAAAAAAATGAATGACAAAGGTATATTTGCATAAACTGTCTAGAAACAGAATCAACATAGTCTCTCAGAGATCAATCCAGTGTAATTTTTATTACATGTTATTTGAGAATTGCAGGTAATTATTAAAGTTGAAATACGCCTAACACGTAATTCACAGAATATCAGATTTACTTAGCCTGGTGAGATAGTCCCATAGCCCTTAGTTCTCATATATCTTTTGTCACATCTCCAGTTTTCTGATTTAGATGTTAAGACAAACCTGCACCTAGAAATCCATAGACTTGCATTGTAAATTGTTGGAAGAAAGTATAAATTGAAATGACTGATTGAATGGCTACAGTAAAAATGGATGGGAAAAAGAGTCGTGAAGCTGTTGAACTATAAAAAGGGAGAAAACAAATTATCAGGTTTGCAGGTAGAATACACTGTTCATACCTGAGATAAACAACTGTTGCTAACAGTTTCTTTTTCCATTTCTGTGTACTATGCTGGTACACCACAGACAAGAGATATTAAAGCAACCTAGTTTCCGGATGTCTTGAGCTACCTTATTTCAAGATCAAGTCCTGAAGTCAGAACTGAATGAGACCAATAAGAAAAACATCAGATACCAACAGAAAACATTTTGTCTTGTGCCCTGTAATTCCAGTTAGAGATACATAGAATTATAACCCGAAGACTACTTCACCTCAGTTTCCTGTTAAATCTTATTGCTCTGCTAAACTGGAAGAAAGGAATACTGAGTGAAGTAGTTAGCAGAAAGAGAACAGTGAGAAAAAGAAATTTTCCAGGCATAAGAAAACCAGCTGGTAAGAGAGGAATAGAATAAATTGAAGTAGCATTTCATAAACATGGAAATAAATGTATTTTATCTTGTGAAGGAGTATAAAGTAATATGTGACATTGCACATAATGAATTCCAACCAGAATGCAAAACACTTTAGAATGGCTGAAGACTAATTTTCTAAGTGACTTACTTGTCTCCAATATTTTCTTTTATTCAGTTTATTGTTACAGCAGAGGTTCCATTGCTACATTGAAATATAGAACCCTTATAGTCAAATGGCATTGTTTGTATAAGAGTTTTACTTTTATTTTTGCTTGCTTTTTTTTTTTTTTTTTTTTTCCGTTATGAAAATGAGCTTTGCTACTTCATGTATTTTCCAATTCGGTTACTTCATTGCTAAAATATTATTGCTACCTTGTTCAGTCCTTTTTTCTTTCCAGCCTTCACTCCCTTGGTTATTTCACATAAAAAACCTGACCAAATACTATTCTTCCTATTATTCTGGCCCTCCAATTTTCTATTTGTCATTTCCATGACTCAAATTCCTGGTATTACTGAATTAAAAGAGCAAGACATCTTTATCACACTGACCTGTCTAATAGCAAGGATAGTGTTTAGCAATTTTTTACTGGATTGGTCTCAAAGAGTTTGGAGCTGCAATAATACCATGACCTCGTGTTCATCAGGTACCTCCTCCTGGTGTTCCCGAGCCTCTGGCAATTCTCTCTGAATGTGGTCCTCCCTGCTGTGTCCCTCTAGGTATTGGGAACACAGCTTTTTGCTGAGACTGGATAGGGTGAAAAATGAGTAGAGTCTATGCCTCAGTTAGTGGCCCTTGTCAGACCTTAAACTGTGCAGAACAAGAGCCTAGCAGAGCTGGAAGAACTTCTCTGCTTGTGAGAGGAAGAGAGCGGAGAAAAGGAAAAGACAGAAGGGCATCCTCAATCCAGGGCATTGAGTAGTTGTCACACCTGAGAAACTACCCCACTGTCTCTACCTGTTATTAAAATGTATCAAGTTACTTGGGTTTTTTTATAGTCCCCATGAATGTAAACCTCCTATCCCCCCACAGAAAAGAAATCCTACCAGAAATAGCCAGCAGGTTTTAAAGCATTGAGAAAAGAAGGAGCTGAAGTTTGACTAGTTCTCTTAAAATAAAGAAGATACCAGGGTATACAATCCTTCCTCTGACCCCTCTGAAAAAAAAATATTGACTTACTGCCATAGGTAATAGACTTTGTTGTGGTTCTTCCACAGCTTCCAAGCTTCCGAGCTTCCAAGTATGGGGCTTGTGCAAATGTCATCATAGCACTCATTTGTGTCAATGTGTTAAGAAATTATTTCATTTGACTGGTATACTTTCTTCAGGTATATTTAGGCCTTTTTTCAGAAAACAGTTACATTTTGGAGTTGCACTATTTTAAGCCATTGGATTGAATTTCAAATTCCTGTGCAGTACAGTATCTGGAAATAAGCTACTAATACAGATCTATCCCTTGACAGGGAAAAAGGGATTTTTCCAAAGTGAATCACAACCTAATTCTCAAGTGAGAAAAAAGCATGGGTTGTAAAGCATGGTTGTAAGCATGGGAGAAAAAAAACACCAAATGATCTTAGAAACAAATTGAATACTGCTAAATGAATGCAGAAAATTTAAAGGAAGTTCTGATAATATTATGATGTGGTTTTGCAGTGTAATAACAATAGTGATATTTAAAGTCATCTTCCTAGTTTATTGGTTCTTGTACAAGCACTGTAAGTTAGAACTAAAGTGAAGTGTATGATGAGGGACTTGATAAAAACTTGAGCAACACAGATTTGATTGCAATACATATATAACACTATAGCCTTAGTGAAATAAACGGATTTAAAACTGTACACACTAACTGTGGACTAGGTGTTATTCATGTAATTGATTTTCACCTAAATGAAAGGCTGGGAGCCACTCTCAAACAGTATTTCAAAGGTGCCTTCTTCTGTCTCATCTCTTGTCCTCCTCCACAACACACATCTTCCCATGTGGAAAGACTTTTCTTTTTTGGCTTTCCAAGAAAAAGTAGTGAAAGGATTAATAAGATTATGTCAGCAAAGCTTTTTTAAGTCTGAAAGCATTGCATTAAGTATTATTTTGACTCCAAGGCTGAGGAGCTTCTATTTCAACCTTCAGCTCAAAAGATTCATATTAGAGGAATAACAGCCACAAAAATTATTTCATTCCCTAACTCTTTGCTGAGAACAATCTCTTGATAAAATTGCCTAGAAGAAGATTTTAACAAGACAAATTGTACTTCCACATTTGGAATGCAGTTTTACAGATTTATTCACATCAACTGAAAATAAGTGTTTATGTCCCCTTTCCAAAGGATCTCATAGCATGTCTGAGAGAATGACTAGACTAGCTCTCTTTTTTGACTGCTAGAAACTTGCATAGCAATTATTACTATATATTTGGAAAGAAAACATTTTTAGAATAACTGCAATATAAGATCTGCTGTGCTTCGTAGTGCTCTCTGAAAAACTCTGTGTTACTGGGTTGTTCTCACTATGTAAGTACATTACAGTGTGTCAATAATTACAGTTGTAAAGATCTCAAGGTTGAAAAAAGAAAGTTAAACTATTGCTGGTATCCATTTTTATCCCTTTCTGCTTTATCTTCTGTTATCGCTAAAAGGTTCCTGTAAAAAGAAAAGTATTGATCTGAATTCTGAGTGTAGCTGGGATTTTGATTCATTCTGACACCTCTGGCAAGGGCACTTCCACAGTCAAGGACCTTCAGATAATTTCGGAAGGAATAAAGTATTCCCTGCTATTGTTGTAGCATCCCAGCAAATTCTTTAATAAGTTTCCTACTCTTCTGGTGAAAAAGGTGAGGAACCATCAGTGGTGGATGAGATCAGAATGTCACACAGCTCAGTATCTCTACCCAGTCTAGTGCAGGCTTAATTTCCTATTACTGCTTACTTGACATGACTAGCAGAAAAAAAAACAAGTGCAGAATCACATGTAAATTGTTGAATGCCTCCTGGAACAAGGCAGTGTTTCGCACTCTTACTCAGACATGCTGCATCTGTTCTTTTTTTAGCCTGGTTTAATATCGATAGGAATCTGTGTAATTTTGAGGGTTCAAAGCTGCTGCCCAGTGGATTTTTTCTGGAACTGCTTCATAAGTAAATAATTTTACTGCCACTGCACACCACTGTTAGTGTATCATCGGCTGCACCTACAGACAAGTCATTTACCCGGTATATCATAGTGTAATATGACGGGGCTGTGGAAAAAAAGCCAGGGTTCTTGCTAGATAAAGAGTGCATGCAAGTATTGAAGATTATTCTAGCAAAAATCATTACCAAACAAAGAACTCGTTCCAATGTTGAAAAGGTCACTGGCAAATGAAATGTTCTTTAAAGGATTATGTAATTCCTCATATGGGTTTTAATACCTATTTAGTGAGCACTGCCTCCAGGTTCACAGAGGGTTAGATCAGATTTTCAAGTTAGTAATGGATAGAGATCTATGTCACTTCTGCAGCTAGGAACTGCTTGAAGTTGAAAGCAGGAAAGCAACATGAAATGAATACAGTGGGCCTTTATCCTCAGCAGAAGCAGAACCAGTGCTTTCAGCACAGCACATCAGAAGGCATTACATTCAGATTGCCCCCATCATACAATATAATCAGTATGGAATTGACCTTTTGCATTCCTTGGATAGCTGCAGAGGTTTCAGGCATTGAAATAACAAATAAACAGATGTTCTCAAAAGATGGTAAGTGGTTTCCCTCTGTCTCTTCTGTAGGTAAAAAAGAACTTTTCTGTTAACACTTTGTCTCCTATCACTTTGTAAAGGGTAAAAAAACAAAGGAAACCACCTTTCTTAATTAAGAGTCTAGTGTACAAGCCAAATACCTTGCTTGATCCAGAAGTGTAGAATTCAACCTTTGGTTTAGGTTTCATGTAATACATCGAAGACTATACTGTGTCTCAAATTAGAAGAGATCGTTGCACTTTAAAACAGTTTTTATGTTAAAAAAAAAAAAAAAGAAAAAAAAAGTACTGTTGGGTTTGTAATTAAAATTTTTTAGAAGGTCATTTACAAAACTTCTAGCAGAGACTATAAATTAAACTTTAGAATTTAAATGAGAAGCTTTTTCTTTCCTGGGGTAAGTAAGAGTATCCTTACTGGCTATAAATTTGCTGTTTTCAAAGTATGGCTTGAATCTCAAACTCTTTATCTTTACAGGATAATCATTTGCTGGATAGGAAGATCTTTACTTAATTCTAAATTAAATTAGTGCTAAGCAGAAAAAGATTACGTAGCATTGAATAAAAACCTGTTTATAATCTTTCTCTTAAAACTCTTTATATCCCCCAAACCAATACTCCTGTGTGCTAAACATCAGCTTTGCATATATAATGCAGACTTTTGGTACCCTACTGTGTTTTCTCCATTCTATCCCAGCTGGATTTTCCCTAGTTAATGTCATGGGTTTGTGTTCTTCTCTCTCAAATTTCAGAAGAGTTTTACAATATACCTTATATATACCCATCTTTTTTGCTACTTCCTATTAGTTCTGAGTTCCAAGATGTTTAGATTAAGTTGATTTTCATTTTTCCTTAAAAGAATAAAAACTCTTTTTCCATTTTTCATTGTATCTGTCTCTCATCCTTTCCCTGGAAATGTAAGTTTAGACATTTAGCAAGTTGGCAGTCTCCTTCAGCCAAGAAATCCCCTCTGATGCTTGACAGAGGCCTTACACTCTTTGTCCTTGACCTACAGTTACTTACGTGCTTAAAAAATATCTAATTAGGTATTTAAGGTATATTCATGTCTTCTTTACATTCTTCAGGATTTTCTTCCCCAAAACTTCCTTCCTCCTAATCTCATTTTGTAGTTTTACCTTAGTCACATCTCCACTTCTCTTCTTCCCCAGGATTTGTGGCCCCAGTGACAGGGACTACATAGTTTGGCATTGCAGCTCTATAGTTTGAGTCACTTCAGTGCTATGAATAGTTCTTCAGCACTGAGCATTTTTCCTTTCTGTTTCACTGCACAACATATGTGGGAACCTGTGGCTTTAATTTTGACTTTGCAGACTATATTTAACCATTGATCTGATCTACAAAATACCTGAATGCCCACTGTTACTGGTGAGTTCAAAGTCACTGCCAGTGTGGCTGAGAACGTGGCACTGGAACAAGGGATACCTGGATAACAAATATGCAAAAACTGTTTTTGTAGTCACGCATCTCATCAGCAGCTGCTGGGTTCTGAGTGCTTTGGAAAACCAAAGAGGCTGTCAACCTCAAAAAACTAATTTTCAATCTCCAGTTTTTAAATTCTAGGCCTGCAGGTAAAACTTGCTGAGTGACTTAAGATCCTCGCTGTTCGCATTCTGTGCTTTCTGTCTTGCCAATACTTACCAGAGCAGTACACATTGATATTTCTTTCCCCTTCTACTGATTGTAGTATTTCTTTGTTTGATTAAGAGGGGAAAAGTTACAGAAAAGAGCAGTACCAAATGGTTGTATAATGATTCTAATCCAAATTTCTCTTCCGTCTAGTTTTCCCATTTTTTGCACAGCTGGTTGCATTGAAAATATTCCATTACCTGAAAGAAAATGTGTTTGTTTTTATGTTATCCATATGATTTCAGAATACAAGTGACTTATAAATAGTCATTAATTTCTTCATATTATAACTCTGAGGGCTAAGAACTATTACTCTATATATTTTCATGATAAGAAATGAGAGACCAACTTCTTATGGAACTGACAGAGAGGCCAAAGGAAAGTTCTTTTGTGAGAACTTTTGTGTTTATCCAGAAACTTTCAGACCAATCTCTGTATTTCTTTTCTAAATTTTAAGAGGACTGCAATACTATTTTTTTTAAATATTTTTAAAATACTTTTAATTTTTTTAAATATTGTTATTTGTTTAATCAGGATGCCTTTAAAATGTAATTAAAAGTAAATGTATGTTTTCATAAAATGCTTCTAACTATTACAATGAAAAATAAAACCAAAACCTGTCTCTGCTCTCTTTGTGGCATATTGCACTCTTTGTACTACTCTTACACTGTCGACAGATTACAGAAGTCCTAGAGCAATACTTTTGGTATTCTTTTATCAAGCTAAATATGTAAGAATAGCTTAATATTCTGGAAGTTCCTGGGCACAGTTTCTGTACCACAGCAGATGGTGGTAGGTACCTTTCTATTTCCAGAAATTATAGAAGGAGTCTAAAAAATCAGTTTAAATACTGAACATTTAACTGTGCGTAGCTGAAAACGGGGAAGACAGATCCTTCCTAGGTGACAGGCTGTGATGTGTGGCTGCAGAATTGCTGTTGGGATTGAGAATGAGATTTTTCAAGTGCTGTAATACTAGCTCAGAGAAACAGATGCTGCTGGAATCTTAACCAAACCACTGAAGAAATTATTTCAGAAATAAACACCAGACTCTCCTACTTGCTGTCTTTTGAAATGCCCTGAAATTAGTGATTTAGGCATTGTTAGTGCTATCTAAGGAATCGTGTAAGAAAATATCTATTTGTGAAATATTTTCAGTCAGACTTAGATTTTTTAACCCTACTTCAACATCTGTTTTCCTCTCACTCCCAGTATTCATAAGCTCTGCATAAATTCCATGTAATGCTTCAAGAAGATGATGTAAAAGATGCTATTCACGACTAGGAAAGAGAAAGTGACAGAGAACAACAATGGCAGGTGACCCTGAATGCAGGCAAGTACTGATGGAAAACACATTAGAACAATTTGAAATAATTAGTAACATTTATTACTTTGAAAACAACCACACAGTGAAGGATAGTGGCCAAATTTGTGGGGTTTGAGAGGACAAAGAGTTCACTTCTGAAAATACTGTTTTCTAGCTTGTCCCAGATACAACTGGTGAAACTCTTTAATTACACATGGGGAGACACATTACACGAGCACCACTGTTTCCCTTCTCCGTCTTCTCCCTTTTGAGTCACTTTTATACCTGCCCCAGATGCCATTAATTCCTTCTGAGTCACATTTCGTTCCAAATATAAACTCTTGAGCAATGAATGCGAGATCCAGAAATACTAAGATGACAAACACTTGCTAGTGCAGTCTAGATTAGTCTTGAATATTTAAACTTCAAATATCCCTTTCCTGTGTGCAATATGTGGACTGCATTTAAGCAGAACTGAATTACATTTTTATAGAGGATCTTTTATTCAATTCCTCAGTGCATGTTTATCTTAATACTGGCCTCCTGATCAATATTTCATTGTTTTTCTAAACATGACTTTTGACCTTTGCAGCAGTTCTGAACTAGTGGCTTTCATGCCATACTGGTTCCCTCTCTTGTCCTTGAGGCAAAAATATGCTATGTAACATTCACCTACTCTTGTGTCAGGAAGAGTTTTGTTCATAAGGACTCCAGAAGGTGTCTGTTTTCTGTTCAATGACCCCTTGACATTTGTTACTGGCAATCGCAGAGTATTTTTCTTTTGTAGGCACTTCTTCAGCAAGTAGCTCATCTAAGGTCATGTTGGTACCTACTGGTCTCCTGCCATCATTCATCTTTCCTCCCACTCTTTATAGTTAACCTTGCATAGTTTCACTCTTCTTGCCAATTTCCTTTCTATTTTCATTCACCTGTTAATATAGTTGTCAGGACTTCACTTTCTTTCATACTTAAATCTCTCCTTTTCTGCCCCAATTTAGTCAGTGCTAGAATCAAACCCTGGTTCATCCCCATTGCCTTTTCCCCTGGGTCTTCTTTCTGCACTCAGACCCTTTACAGGAAAAATGGCTCAAAACACGTACTACATCTTTTCTGTCTTTGTCCCCCGGTTAACAACTCCTTTCCCATTTAGTGGATTTTTTCACCCTAACCATCAATCTCCTTGTCACTATCATCAAGACTCCCCCCGATGCAACCAGTGTTTTCCTTGTTCCATAAATAGTCTTCTCAGCCTCCCAAGAGGAACCTGACCAAACAGAGTGTATTCGCAGAGCTTTTTTCTTTCTCTTCTTAAACTATTAACTTTGCTTATTGAAACCAGATGTTTCTTGACTGCCTTTTCTCTAACTCCCTTACTGGTTCAAATGACCTTACTGTGTAGCCTGTCTTCCTCATGCTCTTCTTATCTTCCCCTTTTACTGCTTTCACTACATGGTGAAAGTGGTTCCTGGCATGTTTTTCTTCCCAAACTCATCTTTGTCTTTTACCTCTGAGACTTCCCTTTTCTGCATCATTGCAGATGCAAGTTATCTATCTTTCAGGTTTGTAATCTGAGTTTAATCATTAATTTAGAGTGCTTTTTAACATTGACACATACAATCTATTTTTAAATGTGACAGATTCTATTTCGGTGGTGGTAGCTTACAGAGCACTGCAAATATACAGTTTTATTGTCCATTTAAATTCTTAAATCTTTGCTATCTTACAATTCAGCTGCTGTGGCATCATGTTATCTGCTCCTGTCAAAGGCAGTTTTGCTCTGCTAGCGTGCATGTGGAAGGCTGCTGCTAAGGTCATTTTCCTAGTCCATCACTTTGACTTTCACACTCTGCAGTTGCTCTCTCCTTCTGGGTTTCATCAAGCAAAGTACTTTCTTTAACTTTTCAAGCTCTTCAGGTCATCTTGCAGAATCAACTTGTCAGTTCCCTCGTCCAGGTGGTTTTAAGGCCAACTTTCATCACACCCATGTTAAATTCTAAACTGCATATATCCAGGCATTGAGAGACACCTCCACCTATTTTTTGTTTCCCACAATCTGCCACAGAACTCTGTGTTATTCCCTTCCAAATCACTGCTTAAAACACCATTCTTTTTTGATGTGATGCTCACAAATGTGGGGATTGCTGGGCTTTTATTGTACTGAGATCAGAAGCCAAGCACACCCACAAATGTTGCCTCATTGTTTTCCTTTACTCCTCCCATCTGTCTCTGTCCATCTGTCTTGTCTTATAGTTTAATTCTAGTCTCTCTGAGCACAAAACAGGTTTATATGTCCACAGCACCACTACCTACAGCACCTGACACACCAGGATCTTGAACTGTGGCTAAAATTCAAATATGAGGGCACAGGATAATACAAATAAATAAAAGAAAAGAAGATGTAATCATTAGAATATTTATATCAATATATTATTGAGAATTTTTTTTTTTTTTCATTTTTCTGATGATGACAATGTTCATGATTTTTTTAAAAAAACATTCTTGTCTTTTTCCTTGTAGTTTATAAATGTTAGTGTTGGGAGTTCTGTCACAACAAACTAATCAATTTTAATTTTTGTGTGTGAATTCTGGCAGAATTTTTACATCAACTCATCATGAACATTTTCTCTAAAACAGTCTGTAATACAGTGACACAACAAGTGTTAGAAGGACACATTAGCATTCCTGCCAATAATGACAAGAGGGAGTTAATCCATATGTTGATATGCTGTTAGTCAAAAGCAAACTAAAAAAAAGTTTGTGTCCAGGATAAAAATTAAAAGGGACATTCCTTAATTAGTTTAGCTTTGTTTTCTTTGGCTGTTGTTTTCCCCCATGACTTTGTGTAACCAGTGTAAACAAAAAATAAATACTATGGCTATTGGTAGATATGTTGTGGTCTACATGATAGGAAGGTAAATGAAATTTGAGTCTCCTTTATGAAAGATTTTTTTCTTATTGCATAGTCTAATATTAGGAAGCAGAGAGGACAATAGGTAGCTTGGCAAGCGCTCTGCCATTTTCTCAAAGCCTTCAGTGAAGGCCCATATACCCATGTCATTTCTGCTCACGGTTACTTTCCCTCTCCAAATTCCAGGGGCAGAAATATGTTAGGGGCTCTAATTAGAATCTAAAGCCATCAGAGCAACACTTTCAAGGACTTAACTTTCCTACTGGCTATGCAAAACATCTTGGTATGTTAAGCAACTAGGGATTTTTAAATTTTTATTTTATTTTGCTATGTTTTGATGCGGAATATCAAGGTTTGAATTTCTAGTTTTTCCAACATTTTTACCTCTCTAGGTGGCTACTGTCTTCTCCTAAAATGCCTTACTGAACATGAAGGGACATAATCATATCTTTAAAAGATTTACTGAATTGAGAATGTAGCTTTATTCATGAAGAGTTATGATAATCTTTCATGTGTGTGCCCTGGTTAACAAGGTGTTTTGATAGAATTTTCTCCTGATATATAGCACCAGAGCCCCTAATGTCTCTAACCTCTCAAACAATTTCTACCCCAGATAATGAAAGTCAATGTCTGCGTGTCATTTCTGACTTTGAAAATATCCCCTGAAGCCCAGCAATACAGTGGAGTGCTGTTTTGATACTGGCTGCTCAGAAGAACAGTCAGTCAAGGGTTTGACATTTTCTAATCTGGATGCATGAGATAAGTCAGTTAACAAAGCCCAGTGAGCTCACTGTAATGGCAAATATCAAATAATTTTGTCTTTTGATATAACCAGGTGTTGTATGGAGTTGGATTTGGTACTGCATCACTCGGGTAACTCTAGAGGGAAAGTGCTATCTGCTTCACCTCAATTTGTGTATTTATATATGAAGTTTCTAACTAATGAACATCTCTGCTAACTCCACTGTGCAAAAGGTTTCCATCTATTAAGCAGTGATAACTCAATCACAATGTTTAAGCATTTGTACTTCCTAATGGTCAGAAAACACAGTGCGGCCACTGAGACAAGAAATCCTGATGGAATTACTGAGCCAGACCGCTTCTGGTTTGCATTAAATAAATTCTAATTTATAAAAAATATCTAACTCTATGAATGCACTGCAGGCCTCTTTGGACCTAAATGTTCCTAGGCAGAAAGTATGATTTGGTCTTGATAGAAAGTGTGAATCATTGCAATTCCCCTCTTTCCTCCCTCTACTCATTCAAACTGTGCCTAGACCTGACACGGACTGTCAGTACCCTCAAAAGTATCAGAGGGAGCAGTGAAAAATCCTACACTGGGAAGTTACATATAGATGTGGTTATGTGTAAAAACTCATCTTCATCTCCTCAGTTAGTTGCAGGAGTGTTCCTTGTTGACTTTTAATGCATTAGGATAGAAGCAAGAGAAATTCTGAACCAAATTCAATAGCATGTTTCCTCCCTGACTTCAGTGATGACAGATATTTGCTCTCAGGCCTCCCTCTTAGATTTCACTGTAAAAGTTGGGTCTATGCTTTTCCCCTTCAGAAAGTATTGAGTCAACAGCAGCAGGAGAAAAACCTCTAAGGTTAACCAAGGAATTTTATGGAAGACTTACTGCTTTACCTCTTTCAATTGCACTCTCGATATTAAGAGCAAACAAGATACATAATGCTTACTCGGTGAAAGGCAGGACACTCGGATGTGTCATGGTTACACTATTACAGGTAGCTTTTGACATATACAAACAAGTATACAAGAGGAAATGGATGAAAAAAGTAACAAACAATACAGCCCTCTAATGGTAAAAGTGAAGGCTAGCATTTAAAAAAAAAAAAAAAAAGAAGAACAAAAAATAATTGCGCAAGAGAAGTATTTTTAAAAATCATATAAAATGTCATGTCCATAATCCTTTCTCTGGTACTACTGACACCAACTGGATGAAAGTGAAGATGATATTAAATCCAAATAGAGGACAATGATGAATCCCAAAGCACAGCAAAAGCATGTAGTCCTGATCTTAAAGGCCAGTAGAAGAACTGAAAGAGCCAGGAGAAACACCTTTATCTATGATTGCTCTCCATAGCTGCGTAGCTCGGAAACTTGCACTGTGCTTTGGGGGCTCCTTTGCTTGGTTTCAAAAGAATTGCTGCTCCACTGGGGCTGTTCTTTTCTAAGCTATACTGCTATATGACATTGACCTGAATCGTGCTTTTGAGTGCTGATGGTTGAGCCTACAGCTTGTTTTGTTGTTGACTGTACTCGTGGCAATGCCCTACAGTTTCCAAGGCAGTGATCCTGTGGTGCTATAAAAACAGCAACTGAAACTAAGGGATTTTATTCTCTTTATGAACATTAGACAACACAGTTGCACTCAATTAATTAAAATGGGAGACGGTTCAGGAAGGAAGTATGCTGGAGAGGTTCCTGACTCTGTTCTTCATCCAGATCTCCGACCTGTTTTCTTTTCACGCAGGCTCACTTTTCCCATTGTGGAGCAGTCCAGGGCCAGGCAGAAGCTATGTGAGGAACTGATTGATGATATGTACTAACAAAATTACTCATGTGGAATTTTTTTTATGCATTATATGCATCATGTCTGGAGAACTAGTGATTTACACATATATTCTTTGTATTTGAAACAGTTGATCTGTAGGATACAAGAGCCTTGACAAGACAACTCATGTTTTCATCTTCTCAAAAAACTGAATCTCTATTTTCCATGGAAACTTATTACTAAATCTCTCTCTACTGATTTTGTGCCAGTACCTCAAATATCTTGCAGTCCATTTCAGACCGAGGACTTACACAGAATTGTATATTATAGTTTATCTTCCCAGATCCCGATATAGGGTACACCATATTTCATTCCAGAGGTGACAAATGCATTATGCTCTATATGTATTCTGTGTATTCTATATTTTATACAGTCTATATACAATTTAGAATCCTATATTCTCCTTCCATTACATGAACTTATTTGTGTGAGAGGCAAAGTCCATCAGTTCCTTACAGTTTTATTCTTATAATTATAATTATGCATTATCTGCCTAAATTGCATTTAACTAAGAAATTTATGTTGGGAAATTTGTAATGCTAAATTTTCTTAACGTAATAAAGCCAGTTATAAATATCAGTCCACACTTGATGCACTCTCTGGAAATGTCTCTATCATTCCACTGATTTTACAGGGAACACAGAAAACTTGAACTCCAAATTTAACATCTCAATTAAGTGCCTTAAATGGGGTGAATCCAACCTTAAATTCCTGAGTTTTTGTTAAAAATGTTCTCAATTGCTATCTTTGTTTCTTTAAAAGCCTTTCTTAGTGGAAAAAAAATTATCTTGGCACCATGAACTGTATGGCTTAAAATATATAACTTCAAAATGGTTGTAATATAACTTCAGTTAAATTTTATTCTGGGAACTTGGGATGCCAAACAGACCTTTTCACCTCTTTGTATAAACAAAGTAAATCTTTATGGGCAAGTTGCAACAGTTGAAAAAATAAAAAAACCCAGCACCATTGCTCCCAAAACAAAGCCAAGTTTATATTATTAAAAGACAGAGGCACATTTTTGGCTGCTGAGAGTCTTCATGAATGTGCTGCTATGTCATTTCCAAAAAAACTTCCTGTCCCAGTTGGTGATGCAGCAGCTTTTTCAGGAAAAACAGCACTTAGCAATGGGTTCTTCAGTCTCCTCATATTGTCACACATTACATTTTAAGGGTCAGTTTTCTTTCATCTCATTTGTCTGGTTGTACACTGTCATTGCAGGACCCACTCTGTAGTTTAGGGAGAATAGGTAGGTGGCAACATCATTTCTTTCTTATCAGGAAGGCATAGAATCCTGTCTAATTTTTTTTCAAGTGTGCCTTTTGTAGAGGAATGACAGACTATTGTTTTGACTAGGGCTTTTTACACAGAAACTAGGTTTGTGAGAGGTCATTGTTTTTGCTGCCTGGCCTCACTAAATCACAGGAATCAGTTTGGTCAAACATAATTTGTAGTTTGAATTTTTCACTGCAGAGAAGTATAATTTGAGCTGTGAAAAATGCCAGACACAACACTTCTCTCTTTTCCTTCTTTGCAAAGGTGAATCAAATAGACAAAGTGCATCCTGACACTTCATGGTCTCAAAATGTAAATGAAGCATCAATGTATTTTCAGTAACCTGCCCTGACATTAGATAAAAAACACCTGCAATTTCCTTCACAGACAAATATTTAATTTCTTTAGAGGAACAGTACAGAGCTTTTTCATGCACTTTACCATTTCTCTTAGAAAGTGATTATTACAAATTGTGCTGCCATTTCTATGACTTTTAAAGGTGTTTTCTTTCGTTTATTTTCTTTTGGCTTCACCTTTGCTCCTGTGTTCCCATTTTGTTTGTTACAATTTAAAGAATCCCACTAATCAGCTGGAAGCTATGTTAACATTGACTGCAATGAAAGCCATATCCCACTTTTATGGCATTTGAGAGACCATTTTCAGGAACCAATACGTGCACTGTTCTACACTGCTGGCGTACAAACACAGGATGCCTCCTTCCTCATCACGCCACAGTGACCTACAGAGGATGAGATCCTTTATAAAGAAAATGAAAGGACATTGTATTGGGATATCTTCTTTATGAAGGTCAGTAGCCTCTGCACCAGTTTACTGCTTGCCTACAGAGATGAAAGGAATCTATTCACTCACTAAATACAGGGAAGAAGAAGCTCTGCTCAGTGGAGATTTTGAGAGGACTCAGACCAGCAAGTAATACCACACTGGAGACTGGCCTACCCAGAGTAGAAAGGGAAGACATGGTGGACATAACCTGATAGAGTATCCTCTGCGTGTAGATAGGAAAGAATCTGGCTTCTGGCTGCTACTCTGGCAGGTTTAGCAAGTATTGGGGCAGCACAACCAGCTGTGGCCAGATCTGCAGCAATTTCCACGGAAACAGCCTGAGAACCAAACAACTGCTAAAGATCCTGTTTGACCATAAAATATTCTTCAGAATAACTACAAGAGAGATTATGCTTCTCAAAGAGCAGTCTGAACTAGTTGGGTGGAGACTGACAGATACGAGAGTGAAGGCAGCTAACCAAAATTTGGTTTTGGAAGTTCTGAAAGATGATCTGAAGCACGACTTTTAGACACATCTGAAGATACTTTGCATTGTTGCTGTTTCCTTTGCAGCAGAGCAAGTTGCTAGAAAGTAGGAGTTTACATGAAATTGGAATAATCTTTGAATACATAACTGAATGACTGTTTATCCTGTGAACTTCCAGGTAGGATGTGACAAAACAAAACATTTAAGGTACATCTAAGGAAATAGGAAGATTAAACCTCTTCTTAATTAGGTAAGAGATTTAAATGATATGTCCAGGTCCTACCATTGACAGTAAAACTAAACTCTTTTTTGAGATTAGTAGGATAAAACTGATTAGTCCTAATTGAGTTTCCAGCTAACACAGCCTCCTTGATTTATCTCTCATGTAACAAGATATTTCACAGAATGAAATTGTCACCTGCGTGTGCAAACATGTTTAATAGGACCAACTGTGCTCACCAAAATGCCTAATGGTTTGAAACTCGGAGGGTTCCATGGAATTAATTTTGTATACAAACACCTAGGGAAATTTAAGGCAATCCTCTTTTAAGCATGTGAGAAATGATGGATCTTACTGTATCTGAACCATAACCAAAGATTTCTCATATCCAGCAAAATAATGTATATGTTAATAGAAAAAAATTCCACCACTCAGGAAGCCAGCTGAGGTCCTACAATAGTACCCAGAACTGGGTTCATTAGAATTATTAAACACAAGCAGAGACCAAATCCCAAACCAGCCCTCTGCTGTTCATCATTTCAACCTTGTCTGTCATCAAGATGTCACAGATTAACTGCTACCAACACAGGTCCATGTGAATGAACATTTTTCTCACCATAAATTACAGGTCTGTTGAATGAAGAGTGAGACTGACTCTAAGGAGGTGGAAAGGAAAAGGGAGGATATGTGATAGAGTTGGAAAGAGGAAAACATTCAAGAGGAAAATGAGAATCTGGGGAACTATAAGCTGGTGAATCTAACCTCAGTTTTTAGGAAGATGTTGGAGTAAATCCTTGTACAAACCATTTTCAGGCATGTGGAGGACAAGAAGGTGACTGGGAACAACCAGGATGTACATAGCAATAGAAAGCACAACTGATCAACTTGACGTTTCTCATGAGGAAATGCTCGATCTATGGACAAGGAGACAGAGCATTTGACGTTTACCTTGCCTCTAGCAAGATTTTCAGCATGGTATCCCATGTCATGAAGTTGAAAAGATATGTTTGTATAGACGGAGTATAAGGTGAATGGAAGATTTCTGGATTGTTGGCCTGAAGAGTCAGAAGTCCAAAGTCCAGCTGGCATCTGACTACCAGTAGCACTACTTTTTGGTTGGTCCTGGAACTGATACTGTTTAAATATTCATTAGTTAATGGCAGCACTGAATACCCACTGGCAAGCAAAACCAAACTGGGGTAGTGGTTGATATGTTGGAGATCAGGGTTTCATTTCTGAGTGGGCTTCACAGGCTGAAGACATGGGTCGATGGGAACCTCCTGAATTTCAGCAAGGACAAATCATAGTCCTGTAATAACCCCAGGTAAAACAATAAAATGGGGACGGGGTAGCTAAATAGAAGCTATGGAGGAAAGGGTTTGGGAGGCCTGGTGGACAACAAGCTGAACAGTAATCATCAGTGTGCTCCAGTGCTCACCAGTGCAGGAATCTGCAAAGTGGATTGTACTATTAGGATCATAGACAACAGCTGGAGGGGACATTATTCCCTTTTCCTTGTTTGTGTGGCACGTTTTCCATTCAACACCTTATGCTGATTGAAAGCTGTGGGAGTATTAATAAAAATGTGATCCAGATAAATGTCCAAAGTGCTTTTCCAATCTGATTACTGAGTAGAAAAAGTGCCTTTAATTTGAACATTTTTCTTCTTCATTTATGAGACACAATTATTTTGCTAGGGACTTACGTTTCACAGATTAAAAAACGGTTAGGAGAGATTCTAACAAACAAGGCAAAAGGTAATTTTGGCATAGACACTCAGAAAGTAAGTGATAAGGCTTGGCTGTTCACACAGAAATTCAGGAAATTTGCAGACTCCTTGGTGCAACTGCAGTTTTGAGTGGTGTCTGGGAAAGAAAATGGATGCTTCTTCCGGACATAAAAGAAGGCTTGAAAGCTGTCAAAATAAACTCCAGTTTTATATACTACATATCTTTCAATGCTGTAAAGAAGTGGTTCCTTTCGAAGTTTGCATCTTGCCAAGGAATGCAGTTGATCCATCATCTACAACATGATCAGCTCCTGGTTCTATGGATTGCATCTGACATTCAGTTAGGTTAATGGCAAGGTTCATCAGTACTTTTACCATGGCCAGGGTCTCTGTTACAGTAGGTACTAACTTTTCCAATACCATCTGCCCAAAGTAATGGCTCAATGATGAATGATTTTCATATATATAGTCCAGGACAACATTGGATCCTTTCTCTCTGATCCTAATAGTATCTTTACTACTCTTTCCTTTCATATTCTCCTTCATTAATTTATCTCTGAACACTATATAAATTGGGGTCATATCCATGGCTTGGTAGAGCACAAAGAAGCAGTAGAAGTAGTCAGGAAACAGGATGAGATTCAGGTAGGAGGACCTTCTAGAAACACAAGTGAGCAGCTTAATGTAACTGTCATCTACAATGATCTTGATAAATGATTTCTGTATCTAGTAAATACCGACAGATGTTTTATAGTGAATACACTTAACGCTATCCAGCATCAAAAGAAAGGGAAGAGTAAAAACAAAGCATTTCCATACACCATAGCTGACACCTATCCATAACAAATGTTTAGTGGAGATGACCCACAAAAGGCAATAGAAACTGTAACTGTCCTATGACAAAGATAGCACTATTTTTTCATCCCCATTCCAGTTTTTTTGATTAAATATCTTCTAACAGTGCACAGTTGAAGGCTGAACATAAGCCCATAGCTTTTATGCACGCTATAACTGGCACAATAAAGAGTCCATATGGCCTTTTCCTTGCCTCTCGCGTGGGCCACTTAAGGCTTGTGACAGTGATCCAAACAGAAAGCCTTGCTAGGCTAATACCTTCTTTTTATTGTTCTGTTTCTTGTTCAGGGGAGGGAACAGCATATGGATGGAGAAGTTTAAAGGTACTTGTGAAATAAAGGTTTTAAATGCAAGATGAAAACCCAGTCCCTCTGTTTCACATGAAGTCTAGGAGGAAAATAATAAGGATAATTTTCAGCACATTTCACTTCTTTCTCTTGTCAAGCTACAAGAGAAAAATCTCTGGATTCCTAAAGCCCATTTGAAGGAGAAAAATTGGTGGATCAAACAGATACACCTAATATTGTTAAAGGAAAAAAAATGCTGTAAAGGCATAACGTTACTGCAACTGATGCATTTAGAGACCTCATGCTTCATATATAGTTCTTGGTAGATTCCTGGGAGTGAAAAACATTAAAAAACACTAACTACACAAGGAAATAGAAATGCTATAGGATGTTTTAATCATAATTTCCTTAGAAATAATTTAGATACCAGAATTTCTGTATAAATCTTGTGATATTTAACAGTTCTTCTCTAGCTGTTCACTAGGTCTGCAAGTGATTGCACTAGTACTTCCCAGAGTAACAGTGTGACTCTAACTATATAGAATCATAGAATCATAGAATGGTTAGAGTTGGAAGGGACCTTAAACATCATCGAGTTCCAATCCCGCTGCCATGAGCAGGGACACCTCCCACCAGAGCAGGTTGCTCAAAGCCCCATCCAGCCTGGCCTTGAACACTTCCAGGGATGGGGCATCCACAACTTCTCGGGGCAACCTCTTCCAGTACCTCACTACCCTCACAGAAAAGAATTTCTTTCTAGTATCTAATCTAAATCTCCCCTCTTCCAGTTTAAAACCATTACCCCTTGTCCTATCGCTATATTTCCTGACAAAGAGTCCCTCTCCAGCTCTTTGTAGGCTCCCTTCAGATACTGGAAGGCTGCTCTAAGGTCTCCCTGGAGACTTCTCTTCTCCAGGCTGAACAGCTCCAGCTCCCTCAGCCTGTCCTCATAGGAGAGGTGCTCCATCCCTCTAATCTTTGTGGCCCTCCGCTGGACCTGTTCTAACAGTTCTATATCCTTTCTATGTTGAGGACTCCAAAGCTGGATACAATACTCCAGGTGAGGTCTCACAAATATACATATTGACCTCATATTTTCTATCCTGATATTTCACATGAAACAGTTCTCCTCCCAGGCAAACTTATATCTCTCTTTCCTCTGCCTGATTTTTTGTTCTCTGGCTGGACTTCTATTTCTATATAGGGTGTTTGTTGAAACAGCCTTTGGCTTTTCTACTGTAAAGTGGACCTTCAGTCCTAAGAAAATAATTGTTCTGCTATATCTGTGCTGCAATAGCCATGAAAGTTTTGATGAAGCTAAGCTAACCTCTCCTTATCCAACCTTAAGTGATCTTGAAACTGGAAAATCTGTTCGCATGGTATTAGACAGGACAGTCTATATGACCAGTAAAGCCTTGGTTTAGCCTCATGTAATTTTAGACATTCAAGCAAAGCTTCAGCTCAGTAAAAGTTCCCTTCAAAGCTCTGCAGAGCTTCAGGGCTGTGGGGGACTGAATCAATGTTTTGCAGGGACTTTTCTCTTTGTATTGACTATAGAGAAAGAATTTAAAGTCACATGGCTGATGATTTCCATGCATAAATTTAACAAGAAGGAATTTGAGATAAAGTACAGTGTCTGAACATTAGGTTATCTTAAATATAAGCCCTTAGTAAAGAATTTTATTTTAGTAACTTCTTTTGCATAACATTTATTTTAAAATATCTCACTGAACAAATACTCCAAATAAATCTGGTTTTGGAGAGGTGCAGGTACTGGCATTCACTGAGTATGGTGAAAAGAAGACGGTGATGGACTAAAGAGTGATCCTGATTGAACTTAGTGGTGTTTTAAAGGCTTGACTGTTGTCATCCTCCAGCTTCTAAATGGTATAACCCAAACAAAATTGAGTCATACCTAGAATATCAGTGGTGATATCATGGTACATTTCTAGCCTCAGGAAATACTAAGTAGCAAGAATTCTTAAATCACATAGAGGAAGATAAAGCTTCTCCTCAGTACAAAAGAATATTCACCTTTACCTATTTTTATTTTTCTTTAAAAAAAAGAAAAGAAAAAAAAAAAAAAGAAGAAAGAAGAAAAGAAAGATTAATAGTTGTAAAAAAAATCTACCAGAATAGACAGATTGGACAGAAATTATACCTATTGAGCTAGTAGTCTCCAAACAGTTCCATGTATTTTTCATGCTCCCACTGTGTTATTGAGATTATTTTTCTGAAATGAAAATAATTGAAATCGACATTAGAAAAACCAGCAGCACAGAATAATAACAACCAGCAGCTAAGCTATTGGGTTCTGAATAAAGATTTCTAATTCTCCATAAGCTCTTCTCAAATTCCTTTTAATATGGCCAAAGACATTCACAAATTGGAAAAGCTTCAGTCAATAGAACAGGGCTTATGGGCTTAGAGTGGGAAAGAGTCAGTACAGCTTCACAAAGCTTCCTCAAGGTGCTCTCAGGAGAGTCTGAAGTGACCATAGATAGTGGCTTCTCAGATGCTCTTGTCTTTAATAGGTAAATTCAATATTAGTTCATCATCCCTCTCAGACTGTTTGTGAATCATTTGGCATCTGTATTGCTTAAAAAGCCCAGGATTTTTGAAGCAAAGTGGATTTCTATTGGAAATTTCTATTCTATTGGAATAAGAAAAGCTGCAACAATTTGAACGAGAAAAACTAATTTCTCATATATACAAATAATAAACAGTGAATTTTACAGATCAGGGGGTTTGTGAGCACAGGATCTGTTGCATTTTTGAGGACTCTAAATGTTGTTTCAGACTAGTTTCAGTTTAACAGCTGTGTAGCTCTATTGTCAAGGGAACTATTGTGCTGCTATTGGTGTACAATTTAATTTTTCAGTCCAGATAAGGTATTATCTAGTAATGAACCCTGCTACACAGATATGGTCATTTATATTATAAATGGTGATAATAATTTCTGTCTGTGAGGCACTTGTACATCATGCAAGGTATAGGACTCTCACAGGATTAAGCATGCTCTCTGTTCCAAATCACTGACTAACAGAATTTATGACATGAGGCTCCTTTTTGCTCTATTCAGCATTCTCAGACCACTTTATCAGTTTAGAAGACAATGATGTGTTTTCTTCTGTGTAGTGTTCTTCCCTCCTAATTTTCCTAATTTTGTCTTTTAATTCGCATCAATAATTTCAATATAATTAAAAAGAGATGAAGAAAATCAACTGGTGTGAAGCAAAAAAAAAGCCTCTAATGATTTCCACAGAACAGAGTAATTGTGGTTCAGGTCTTTTTTCTGTGGAAATGTTCTGGCAGTAGATACCATCCTGAACCACCACCCACTGTCTACTGGGTTTGTGCTTTGTTTTAAACCATTCATTATAGCAAACAGTTTTTCATGCAAGGCCTTGATCCTGCTGCGTGGTGTCTTGACGATGAGTTATCCAAAATTCCCTGTAGGGCAGGAAACTAAACCCCTGAGCCAACAAAAGGAAAATGAGAATGTGCAGACAGTTATCACTTGTACTCCCACTGTTTCAATGGAAAACTCATGTGCTCCAAAGGTACGGACAAAATTGAATCATACGAGGAAGCGGGACTCAAGCTGGTTGGTAATTTAAACCATGTATAATCCAATGAAATATCTTCTTGCATCTACAAGTGCCTTGAAACAGTAGCTCAGAGGGGGACCAAGCACCGAACTCATCTCCATTTAAGTGTATGTAAACATAGACAGTACAAAGACACTGTTAACCTTAACCCTTCTCTTGTATTCCTCTGCCCAGGGATGCAGCCCTCTGTGGCCCAAGGCTTAGCTCCAGTGCCACCCAGCTGCAAAACCCAGGGGTAAATGTCAGAGTAAATTGTTTTATTGTGAGGAAGAGATGAGAGGAAGTGCTCGGAGTCATACAAGGTAAAGAAGCTAAAGCTGCAAATTCATAGCAACTTGAGGATTGAAGAGGAAAAACACCAACATGGAGACTTAGTGCATAAAACCCTAAAAGAAAACACAGGTAGGCACAAGACGGCAAAATAGCCATATCAAGGGTCAACCTCTTCCACAGAGCAGTGGAGGCTGACCCTTTGCCCCCTCCTTGACCACTGCCTGGCCTGCAAGCACTCATAGGGATTCATATTAGGGGTTGTGAGCATATGAATGCTTAGACTAATAGCTTGGTAAGTGCACTTTTTTGTTGTGTGTATTAGCTAATAAATTACATCTTTGGTCTTTCAAGCCATGTGTGAACCACTTGAGTACACAATCAAAAAGCACTGAACAAAATGATCTAGGGAGAGTAAAAACAGTGCTATTGATAAGAATTTTTTAATTTGCAGTTTCTTATTTCCATTTCAAGGGAGTGGGCTTAGACATTCATGTAACCACAGTTCCGGAAATCACTATCACCTTCTGCTTTCTCTAACCCCTGACTGTTAGATGGGAATAGAAACCAACAGAGGGGAAAAAAAAAACAACCAACCCAGTCAACTAAAAGACTTCACTATAGTCTTTTATTTTGTATTATTTCCTACAGTATGGCAAAAAAAAGGAAATTTGGGAACTCTCCTTCTACCATATTTGCAAATTTCTATATTTCTGACATATTCTTCATTGCCCTCATCTGCGTCTAGAACTTTTAAACTTGATAGTTCACATATAGGGACAAAGATTCTAAGATTTATGGAGTGCACCTACAAAGGTGTTCTTCCAGCCAGCAGGGGTATATGCATGAATTAATCAGTCTTCCCGGTTATCTTTCAAAAGCCAATAAAATTGAAAATAAAATAAAATTTTTTTGGGGTATAATTTCTATCCTAATGCACTTAAAGGAGCCATGAGAGGAATAAGGCCAAATCTTACTTAATGATCCCTTTAGAAAGATGGCAGCTAAATTCTCAGGAACATATTTATATTCTCAGGAACTTATGCAGACTCTTTTCATTATAAAAGCATTTGTTTTATTTATATTTTTTGCTCAGATGGCAGAGGGAGATAGAGGTGGGAGACACAAAGATGTCAACTTGTCTGGATGAACCTTTGAAAGTTCTTAAGCTGAGTTGTGGAAGACAGTAGAAAATGCTATTTCTGGTATAAAATGGAAAACATATTGTGAGTCCTTCAGTTTACTGTAGTAGAAAAAATGATGGAGAGGATATGCTTTGGGATAAAATTGCATACTATCTGCTTTGAATGCAGGCAATACAGACGGAAATATTAAAATGTAATAATGCCTCTATTGAAAAGTCAGATGAGAGAAAACTTGTCTGCAGCTATTTTGTTCTCAGATCTTTACGTGGTCTGACATTTCTAGCCAGACTAGCAGGAAGCAGCTGTACAACACTGAGAGCTACACTAACAAAGATTGCTCTCCTGTAGAGCTGAGCCATCAGGACAAGCTTCTTAACATTTCTGGCATGAAACGGAGACCTTTGTTAAGATTCCTCTAGAGTCTAGACAGAGAAGAATCTGACACCGCACAGGCTTCCTTTAAACAGTTTTGAAATAGGCTGTGCTCTCCTATGTGTGGGCTTTCACACTATAAACAATACACTTACATCTTTGATTTTAACACCTCTGATACACCAGGCATGGCTGAAAAATCCCCATCTCTGAAAACAGGTTTCACACCTCACCTCAGCACCTCCTTTCCTCTTTCATGTCCCCCCATGCCCAGAAACCTTTCAAATTCTACCTTGAAACTATCATGAAACCTCTGCATGTGTTAGAGCTGGCCAGAACATTAAATACATCTTTGTGAACTCTGTGGTAAAAAGATTTTAATTCTACCATAGTTTCATTCAACTCACAGCAAAAAGCATGCTATAGGGTGGATGCTGGGCTCTGATCACTTTGAACATGCAATGGACAAAATATACATCCAGAAACAGTCAGAGATTTCACGGGAGAATCACCTCACTCAAAAGCCCACAGCAGTACAGAGAGAGCATAGCAGCCCCTGGTTTTCACTATCTCGCCTGTCTGTGTGTAGGGTGTGAAAAAATTTAAAGGAGTCTTTATATTTGGCTAGTGCCCAGAAGTAATTTCAGCCCATTAGGTCTGTTAGTGGTTAGGGTAACCTAACCTCACATGCAGCATCCCAGCAACAGAAGAGCTTTACATGGTCTTTGGCAATTCCCCTTGAATGGTTTAATGCATTTTTCAATGACATAAAACAACTTGGTCCCACAAAGACTGCCCTTTTTGCATGACTCCAGAACTGTAGGTCTTATGCACTTTAACACAAACATTTCTGAAGTAAGAGCCTTTTAGAAATGAGTGGAGAACTCCAATTTAGTTCCATTCTTGGGTTTGGATCTTTCTATTCGTCCACAAAGATGTCTAGTGAATCACAGGAGAAAGCTGTCCCTTGTGTGCCAAGAAATACAGTTCATATTGTTTGTTTTGTGAATCCAAAGGTATCAACACAGCAGCATTCTCATATCACTTGCAAATAAGACACAATTATGTAATTTTGAGATTTAAAGTAGATTTGGAGTAAGATAATGAGTTTGATTCCCTTACAAATGATCTAGGGATTTTTGAGCAGGAAATGAATATAAAGTTGGAGGGTTTTTTCACTAATAAAATATTCTGCATCATTCCTTATTGTCAGATAAGTATTTTGTAGAAATTCTTTTCTGCAGACAGAGTGATATCTTGAGACTGATTTAATGTGCTTTGTTGTCAGATTTTTAAATAGAGATGTAAAGAGAAAACAGTTTTTGAAAACAATACACTATAAATTTAAAATCAATGTTTTCCTTGGTTGCATGTCTGCCCAGGAGAAAAGTTCTAGTTCATTTAGAGGCTATCAAGTTCAAAACAGAAATGACTATATGAAATTCAGTGAGTCAGATGAAGCGGTAAGTCAGAACAGATAATGCTTATGGCTTAAAATCTATTCAACTGTTTAGAAAGGAAAAAAAGTAATCTAGATACATTTGTAATCCACAGTTGTTTGTTTTGGTGTTTTTTGAAGGGAAAGAGAGAAAACCAGGTCTAGAAATACATGCTTCCCTGAGAGATCTGTTTGATTTATCAAACTAACAGTGCAATTCTACGTATTTTTGAAGGCCAAGAATAAGATCTGAAAACTTGGGCACTGATTCAGCAAGGTACTTAAGAATGAGATCAGCTTTAAAATTGCTCTAATCAAAGACAATGTTCCTGGAGCTACCGCCTGATTTTAGAAAGCAAATTTAGCACTAATGAAAAGATGCCAGAATGAAACAGGTGAAGGCTGTCATCTTTCTCTTTGCAGAACAATGGCATGGGAAGTAGCAAGGCAAGCTTTTTTTAGCATTTCCTGCCCGCCCCATCCTCATCACCCCTACCCCCATATGTTTAAACTTAATTCTATTCCTGATTCAGTCCTTGAAATGCTTGCTTAGGTACAATTTTAGTTAGCACCAACAACGGTAACATTGAATTGACACAAATTCAAACTAATAATTTGGAAGGTAGTTTGGCATATTTTTTACCTCTTTTTGACAAAAAATTAACTGCTTAAACATCTTGTCTATGGTTCCCACATTAGCAACACCTCAGCACGATGTCTGCTACCTTTTCTCTCACTCACACATTCTGTCAGGATATTTGCCTGACTGACAGTTTTAATTATGAGTAGCTGGAGCATGATAGGATCATGGGCACACAGGTGACAAAGCAAAGTGAGATTTGGGGTGTATTATTGGAGGCCTTTGGTATACTTGTAGGCCTCCGAAGGTGTTAGGCTGTGAAACAAAAGTTTTCTTGGTAGAAATTTTTTTGAAAAGGTGTTTTGGCTTCTTAACCAGGGAACTGTTGTCATAAATAATGAGTAGCTAAACTGAGAAATAAACTGTTATTCCCCCACAACTTCCTGTTCTTGTAATTTATAAACTCCTCATTAATACCAAATATCAATGTATCTCTAATGCACTATCAAAAAGAAAAATCTGCTTCATGTTATAATATGAAAAAGAATTTTGCTGGGACTTGGTTTGAGGTGCTTTTTCAGGGCATATTTTCTACAGTGTCCTGCTGTGGTGAACAAGAAGTCTGCAGCTTCTAGCAAGATCTTACCAATTTTCCATTAAGATATTCTTTGCACTGTCATGCACTAATAGGACAGGGCTGAGATTCACCCTATACTTCCCTTGTGGGGCACATAGAGGCTGCCCTGAATTACAGTCCCTAATCCAAAACATTATAGTCTCCTCAGGATTCAGGGATGGGTGGGGATAGGAATGACAGCCAGACCCAGCTCTTCTCTCTGAGCTTTCTGTCTCTGGCACTGTCTGGAAGATGTATAGGGAATATGGAACCAGACCAAGTTCTTCCTGGATATTTACCTTGTTTGGGGAAATGAGTTGTTATAGGATTTAGATTATTTTACTTAACTTTTCAATGTACTAATACTTTTTTTTTTCATCATGTTTTAGAGAAATAAATTCCAAAGGACTCCCTTTGGCTGTTTCTTTCCAAGCTGAATATTACTAATCTATTTAGCCTCGCTTACAGTCTTATCATATGTGTTGTCCTTCTCTGCACCTTTCCTATGCCCGCTATGTCCCTCTTCAATAACTACATTAAGCATTCAACATACAGAATGCTGACATTTTACAACACGGCGCTATGATAGTTTCCAAGCATCGTGTTTGATCACAACTTTTTATCCCCTAAACTTATCCTTATCACAGCATCAGAGAATGGCAGAGGTTGGAAGGGACCTCTGGAGATCATATCATCCAACTCCACTGCCAAAGCAGGTTTACTTACAGCAGATTGGACAGGAACACATGCAGGCAGGTTTTTAATATCTCCAGAGAAAAAGACTCCACAACCACTCTGGGTAGCCTGTTCCAGTGTTCTAACACCTTAAAAGTAAAGAAGTTTTTCCTCATGTTCAGGCTGAATTTCCTGTGTTCCAGTTTGTAGCTGTTGCCTCTTGTCCTGTTGCTGGGCACTGCTGAAAAGAGTCTGGTCTCATCCTCTTGACACTCATCCTTTATATATTTGTAAGCATTGATGATTTCCCCTCTCAGTCTTCTCCAGGCTAGACAGAACCAAGTATCTCAGTCTTTCCTCACAAGAAAGACTCACAAGAGAGGTGCTCCATTCAGTTGATTGCCTTTGTGGCCCTTCACCTGACTCTCTCCACCAGTTCCCTGTCCTTGAACTGAAGGGCCCATAACTGTACACAGTTCTCCAGATGTGGCCACAACAGGGCAGAGTAGAGGGGCAGGATGACCTCCCTTGACCTGCTGGCCACACTCATTTTAATGCACCTCAGGAGGCCATTGGCATTCCTGGCCACAAGGGCACATTGCTGGCTCATGGTCAACTTGTCCACCAGTACTCCCAGATCCTTCCCTGTAGAGCTGCTTTCCAGCAAGTAAAGCCCTAACCTGTATGGCTACATGGGTTTATTCCTCCCTAGAAATGTGGTTACATACATGTATTTGTTTTCCTCTATGCACGTGTATTGCCAGGCATTTGTTAACACTGAATTTCAGTTCTCATTTCATGTCTCTGTAACTCAGTGTCATAGATTGTCCAGCCAAACTTTCAGCAGATTTAATTTTTACTATGATGACTAATTTTGTGTCAGCAGTAAATTTTATCAACTTATTAATTTCCTCTTCTTTCAGGTTGTTTATGAACATGTGAATTAGCACAAGCTCTAGAAAAAATTCTTGAGCAAAAATATCAATGGTAAACCATTTATTTACCTTTGCAGTAGCTTTTTGGAAATTCAGTAATTGAACTGAAATTCAATAATGCTGTATTTACCAGGGACCTTTTATCCCTTGCTTTTTGGCTGCTCCAAAGGATCTAATAGATCTGTAATACATGACAAATATGTTGATTTTTCCCCAATGTTTTGTACTTATACAGAGGAAACTATTCCTGTTTCATTGTGATGTCTACCACTTTTCCTACTGCAGAAATCAGAGTTAATGAGCTGTATTGTTTTGAAATCTCTCATAAAAATTGGCTTAACATTCTCTATCTTCTGATACATAGCCTAGTTTTAAAAGTTAGATATACACTTTAGTAAATAATTTTAACAGTTCTTATTAATTTTATCACTTGGTTCTCAATATCTCTTCTGCATATTTTTCATTTTGTAAAAGGTTCTCAGACTCATATCTGAATGCAGGACCCTTTTTAAAATATCTCCACAGTGTAAACTGGGGCATAACAATAATATTTGGTTTTTTGTTTGTTTCCTCTTTTACACCTGCTTCATTTTCTATCCTGGTTGACTTTCTCACCGTCTCCCTGCTTTGATGCATTTTAAAAAATTCTAATTGCAAGGTTTTCTGCCTTTAGTAAGTTTCTTACCAAGGGCATTGCTGACTTGTCTCATCGCTATTCTGTGTCATGTGCTGCTTTATGTTCCTTTTTGCATTTCTCATTTGAACAATCGAGGGAACACAAGTACTTGCTTTTCCTCTAAACCATCAACCATTGTCTGGCAGTTTGGTGAAGCAAATACTCTGATCTCTTGGAAGAAATCACTTCAAGGAAAAAGTAGGGAGGTTTGGGAGACAGAGTTTCTTCATGGGAAAAGTAGCTTTCCTGAGAGCAACTGCCACTTCTGAAATAGTACAACTCCACACCAGTCCCAGTACTGAGACACACTGGGAAATACAGTTTGTTTTAAACAGTAGGTTTAACCTTTGAGTAGAGATATTAAATACTGCATGAAATATGAGCTGCTGAGTGACATTTGCCTAAAATGTCACATTCTAAAAACTCCTGGATTAGAACTGAATCCTTAAACCGAGCATGGAAAACTCCATCAAACTGACGGTCACATTTGTTACTAATTGTCTTAACTTCTTCATGAAAATTAGGTTTTGTAGATGATATTTTGGGGGAAAGTATGAACTAGTCAAATAGTGGTAGTCACTTTAGCTGGGCACAGCAGCATTAGAAGGAACAGACCTAAATAGAGGGAGTGAAAAAGTTCCTCTTCACTCCTCAGATTTATCATAGCAGACACTACATAGCTTCTTTCCAACTTTTTCATAGTCTTTTCAGTGTACTTACATTTCTGAATCTTCCCCTTCTTGGTTTGATTTTTTTTACCTTTCATGTTCCTACTCATCCACAAAAACCAAGACCAGAGACCAAAGTCATATGAGAAACAAATCCTGTCTTCCATCTCCAGGGCTTGATGAAATTTCACTCTTTTCTCAGCTTTCAACATTGTATAATCCATATCTAATAAAATGCCAGCATAGCATTTCATATTCCTAAAAAAATCATAGTTACTATACTTAATTTATAAAATATATTTATACTTAGCTGTATGTGGAAAATAGTTATCCTAACCAAAACAACTTCGAGTGATCACAGCAGTATGACCTGCAGTAGATCACAGTAAAATCCAAGATTCCATGAGAAGCATGCAATCAAGTTAGAGCATTTAAAAGAGAAACGCAGGTTCCTTGGGGTTTGAAACTAGATCTGCCACATTTCCAGTGAGTCCCCTGGCACTATAGGAATTCTGTCCTACAGATCTCTCCTCCATTTCAATCACACTTTCCATCTTGATCCTCCCCAAAAGGAAAAGTTTCTGAAAAGCACCTCCAACAACACTGCAGCTCTTTTGGAAACTGCTGGCAGTTGTCCCAGCTAACGGAATGGGAGACCTCTGCTCAGAAGTACAGGGTCCAGGTCTATCTCAGGAAGTTGAATTGCGTTAAGGACTCTACTCTGCTTCAGCAAGATAGGTGTTTGCACCTTCTACCCACTCCTGATACAGCATTCATAGTAACAGCAATAGGGACTGAAAAATGATCAGGTTTTAAACTGTGCAGTTATGCACAGTCATTTCTGCTTTGTCTTCTGCTACCACAGCTGTCTAATCGATAGAACTAAGTTACTACTTTAAGGTTCTTAAATCTTCTATACTGATGGCATTTCAGAGAGGTGCATTTGGAATTAACTTGTAAGTAGCCTAAATTGATAAAAATCAAAGCACTTGACATTTTAGATCACCTGGTGACAATTATTTCATTGCACTGTGGTTTTCCCCATTTCAAACCCAGAAAATAACTACGTGCATTTTTTCCTCCAAACTAAACAAAGCTCTTCAAATGTGTGTCCTCAGAAATTTGTGGGTCACATTCTCTTTTTCAACAGGATTTGCTGAGCAGATGTATACAGCCTGTGCAACAAAGACCTTAATTTCCTTCCCCATGTACTCATTCTCTTAGGTTAATGCAAATCACAACATATGAGGTCACAGCCACCTTTCCAAGGCTGATGGATCACCTCCTGAGACTAACACTCAATATAAAGCTGCCTATTTAGATGATACAAGCCATCTACGATGAAGACTGGAAATGCCAGCTACAGAGACTGATGGCTATTCTGTAATCACAGCAAAACACTGGTCGTGCTGTTAATGTGATGAAATATTCTACTAGCTGATGAACTGCTCTTTATCTCGGACACATCATGAGAAATGGCCTGAGGAGGGTATAATTTCTGGAATTGTTCCTTTAGAAATTGATCACAGTAGTAAAGGAAGCCTATGGTGGTTTAACCTCCGTAGACAGCTCAGCAACAACCGCTAACTCATGCCCTCCACTCAGCAGGATGAAGGAGAGAATGGGAAGGGCCAAAGTGATAAAACTTGTGGATCGAGATAAAGACAGTTTAACAAGTGAAGCGAAGTGGTACACACAAGAAAAGCAAAATAAAGAATTTATTCACATCGACAGGCAGGTTTTTAGCCATTTCCAGGAAAGCAGGACTCCATCATGCATAAGGGTTACTTGGGAAGACAAATGCCATAACCTGAATGGCCCCTCTTTTTTTCTCACATCTTTATCTCTGGGTGTGATGTCATATGGCATGGGATAGCCTTTTGGTCAGTTTGGGCCAGCTGTCCCAAAAATATCTTGCTCACCTCCAGTCCATTCATTGGCAGGGCAATATGAGAAATAGAGAAGGTCTTGATGCTGCATAAGCATTGCTCAGCAACAGCTAAAACATGGGTGTGCTAACAACATTGCTGGCCACAAATCAAAAACAGCTCACACGAGCTTTCTTAAAGAAAATTAACTCTATCCCAGCAAAACCTAGTACAATCTCCACCCGATTCCCTGACATTTAACGGTGTGGGACCCCAGCAATCAAGAAGGTGCAATTAGGCTGATAGGGAGTTCAGAAAGGTCACCAGTTGTTCCGGTAACATTACTGTGCTCTGACTCTTTCTACTGTATCTGACAAATCCGTTTTCAAATGGTAACTCTCACATCTAATGAAACATCTGAAAAATTTTTGCAAATGAGCTGCAGATGACTGAACCTGCTGACAGATTCAGACCCTTTGAAGGACATCTATTGGAATCTGGTTCCCCTCTACTTCATTTCCATTTTCAGTCAAAGAAGCTCCCACCTATAGTTGCCCTTTTATGAGATGCAATACAATTGTTTTCTTTTTCTGTGTGGGTCAAATAATTTCATTTCCGCAAGGAGATTGTACCCAGAAGTACCTTACCTGATGAAGCTGTAAGGTCTATGGCTAATTCAAAACATTCTGATTTGTCTCCTCTCTATGTTTTCTATGTTTACTTATTTTGTCGAATATTGTCTCTGTCGTTAATGTATTCATATAAACTTAGTTCTTGAATCTTCGCCTGTACTCACAGTTGTTGATTGTCCTAAATCCAAGCAGTTCTGAAGGCTTAAAACTTCTGCATCGATACTGGCAGTTCACTAGCATCATATACGGATTGTTTATTATTGACCCTGAAGGAGGGAAAAAAGAAAAAAGGAAAAAAAGAAACAACTCCAACTTTATTAGAGTAAGATACTTCCAGCAGTCTTATGCACAAAAAGTACCAAAGGTGATCCCTGGGATTCAGGGACTGTAGAATTTTTAATAAAATGGCATACAAATTAGATTTACGTCTTTCTGGAGGATAATAGATGTCTGAGGAGAACAAGTACAAGTGATGCTGTAAGACTAGGTGGCTGTTAAGTAACAGAGGAAAATGAATTATTGTTCTAATTGAACAGAATCAAACATAGATTGAAACAGGTTTATTTCACAGAGCATAAACTTTAGCATAAAATACCAAGAATGACATTCCAAGAAAAAAAAGAATACACATAAGAGGTCGGTAAAGGAGGCTACAGGAATACAAAGGAAGCCTAAGATAAGCAGGAACAGGGACTACCTTTGGTTTCATTTATCTTCCAGTATTTTGGAGCATTACACAAGAGTTCATGCATGGGGTAACTTCCTTAAAAAAGTCCTGGCATGTTTTCTTTATTTTTTTTTTTGTATTACAGGTTTCCAGTATATATTTGTTTTTCTCTCACTGAAGACCTGCACAAATCCTCTGCCCTTAGCCTTCTCAGTGACAGCTGTAAGAGGAGACAGCTGTACAAATCTCAGCAGTGATTCAAATATCATGCTTGCTCTGTATATTAATCTCATTTGAAAACCAGTCTTAGAGCCTTTGTAGTGGGAACACTTTAAGAGACAACCTGAATTTTACAGACAATCTGAATTTGAAGTGAGTACAAATTTTGTACTTTTGAAAAGCAAGGATTTTCATGACAATCCTGATTTATTCTTCAGAGTTCCTTGAGTATATCAGGACATGCTTCATTTTATTGAGAAGACTTAATTTGCCAGTAAGTTTCTAAACTGCAAAGGGAAAAGAAAGAATAAATGTTTAGCTTCTCTATTATTTATATAAACGTTAGCATAAACATTATCCAATGAAACTTTTTGAAGACAAATTTTCCCAGGAAGAGCAAGAAATTATTGTATCAAGATACAGCTGCAGAGCTTTAAAAATTTGAGGTGCAAGTACTGACAGAAGGAAAAACTCCTTAGAACCGAGTTTATTACTTGCCTCCTGTAACATGCCCTAAGTCAATTTTTCTAGAAAAGAAGCAGGGAAAAATGTCTTTGTTTAAAAAGAAAACTTCATTTTTGCAAAATGAAATAAGGGCTCTTGGCTTTTTCTCAAAGTGTTTCTAACACTTGCTGCTCTTAATTTTGCCATGCACATACACGCGTACAAGCTTCCATAATCTGTTTGTACCCCAGTGCTCATCCTGGCAGGCAGCCCCCCAAGAACCCACTCATCTATATGGTTCACCTTCTGCTCAGCCTTATGCTTCCCCATGCTTCTGGCAGTGGCCTCCACCACACCAGCTGAACCACCAAATGCAAATTTAGACAGGGCTGGATGAGTCTGGGATCCCTGGACCCATTAGTGACAGCTGCTCTGGCATGTGCTCTCTTGAGTTTTATGGTAGAACTGCTTCGCACCTCCCATTAGAGTGAGGCTCCATCTATCCCCAGCCACCCAAATCTTTAATTGCTCCTTCAATTTACCCCAAAAGGAGAGTTTTTAGTTTATCCATTTACTTGGGTCAATAATTAGCAGTAACTATGAATATATTCCAGTATAATACAATTCCAGTTATGTATAATAGAAAAATTTTAAAATATTATCTGTTTTTACAGCAAGTTAATTCAGATACACTGTCAAAATGCCTGCTTTACATGCAAGATTCCTGATAGCAACATCCTGGAACAAATCAAGGCATATCTCTGCAATGCAGCCAAGATGAAAAATAGATTCATCATTTCTAATTTGGATGATATGGTATTTGTTTACTGCTCGCTACGTAGCTCACTAGGTAGAACCAAAACAGGGAGTTTGCAGGTTTTATCTTTAACTTACTTCATCTTCATCTCATTATCCTTATCTTTATGCTTATCTTCATCTGTTTATATCTATCTTTATACCTTTATCTTTATTTGTTTGATGTGCTACCACAGACTGGGACTACTCAGCAGTGTTTGATAGACTGAAATTTGGGAATTTAGGCACTTTGAAATAGCCTACAGAGTTAATTGCTTAAGTATCACCTAAGCCTTAAACCCTCTAGTACTCTTAGGATACTAATTATACTTTCAAATCCCCCTAGTGATTGGTCCTGTCCCGGTATCTTATAAACAGGGCTTTAAAAACCCTTGTGAGGTAGAATTCATTACATCTCTTAAATAGTTCTATAAACTGGACTGGATCAAGTTTCTTGCTCAGTGCTTTGGTGTGAATCAGTGATAGACTCAGTAATGTACTCAAAATGACCTACAGCAGTTTTCTTTCCTTTAACTGACAGGCTGTATTTTCTACGATAACGAGTTATGAGATGCACAGGTCTTTTCTTTTCCCCTATAGAATACAAATTATCAGTACTTGGAGTTAGGCAGACATTCTTTTTTTTTTTAATGAAGCTATATATTGTTTCACAATTAGCTAGTTTCCTGATGGCAAACTTCTGGTTCTGTTTGCAAAGTTTTAGAGCTCCATAGAGCATTTGCCTATTCTGTTACTCTGTAAGAAAAAAAAAAAAAATGCAACCAAACAGGAGGACTTTTGAGCTTGTGCTTATTTGTTTTGCATTCCTAACTTAAAGACCTGGCCTGGAAGTTGAAAATTAAAATCCTCAAATACAGTCTTTTTCAAAGGTAGAGATTATGAACAAATTGGTTTGGGAAAGGAAGAGAGAATGGCAATTCATTTTAAGGACTTCAGAAGGAGAAACTGCTGCCTTAGAAAAAAAAAACGTAGGTAATTGTTTCTTTCTTTCAGTCATTGTTAATAAAATGGAGGTACTATTTTACAGAACTGTGGGAGAAGTACTGTCAGAAATCTCCCTTTAGTTAAGACATCAATATAATGTATTAAAACAAACTCTTCATTCAGATCCCATTCTTTTCCTCCATTAGGATCAGCACCATTTTTAGATCTAGATTGCCTCAGCAAGCACTTATTATCAGGGAAATAGCTGGATTACAAAATGAGTTGGTAAGTCTAGTGTGGTCTCATCAAAAATTGCACAGCCTAGTGTTATAACGGTGAAAGATCCCTTTCACCTCATACAGAAAAAGCAAAATTGTGGAAAGCAACCTTAGCACTGAAGCTACTCAGCTTTTTAAGCACTGAGCATTTGTTTCATATCCTTTGATAATATTTGCCAACTAGCTTCTTTTATGCAATATAGCAAATGGTGGGAGCCTGGTTTTGCAGAGCAGACTCAAGCTATCTTGCAGGTCCAGCAACGGTGAGCTATAAATTCAGTGGCTCTCTGGTATCTCCTGCATGTTTCCTAGCTGACTGCTAGCTTTATCAGGGTACCAGCACTGCTAGCTTTCAATCACTATGTTCAAAACATCTGGAAACAGTATTAGGATGACTCCCAGGTATATGCTTGTTGTGTGATGCCCTTCTTAGGCTACAAGTGCTGCCAGTCAGTGCTTTCTAGCCCTCCGCTGGGTGAGAGGTATGTTGGATCAATTAATGCATTGTCAGCAGCTTCTCCTATCATCCTGTTGCTCCATCATTCACAAGTAGTAAACCTCAGTGAGCAAATTCAGTCTTTACCATGTGATGCATGATGACTCTGTTGAGCAGCCAGACCAGCACGATGTCACAGATGTGATAAAACTCAGTTTCCCAAGCCAGTAAAACTATCGTGCTACATTAAAAGCAAGCCTTAACTTTCAGAGTGCTGCTTGGCCTTGGCATATATCACATGGTTTAATGTACTCCAGTGATCAGACAGGATGGTGGCAACACAAACATCTACATACCTGCAGTGATGGATATTTCCTAAGGACAGTGAATAAGGTCAATTCCCATTACCAAATCTATTGCTTAAATTGTGTTTCAAAGCCAGTGACTTTTTAAAGTGGTAACCAGGCATCCTGTTGGACTACAAAAAAAAAGTTTTGTTTGGGTATATAACATCTCCTCGTGAAGCCCTTAGTCTAGGCTTTGGAAAGATGACTGATTGCCTGGCCAGGTATCCTACCACCATAACCGAACTTTTCATTGTCTTCTGCTCCAAAAATGAGACTTCATGGAGGAAGGAGAGGGGATTTGCCTCACTCTCCTGGGCTATTTTGAAGCATTTATGTGAGTTCTCAATGGTGCTGGCAAACCCATGGAATAATGCTGTATTATACAAAGATTTGACTAAACCCCACTGTGATTCCTGTCAGACTGAGCTTCAGAGCATTGCAGCATGGCACACAGTACAGGAGCTGCTTACTTGTATTACTTGTATTAGCTTATTTGAAGATAGACACAGTCTATCCACAGTGGTGGAGATATACACAGAGAGGTTAATTTTGCTGCATGGGACAGACCATTTTAAATAGCAAACAACAATGCCATTGTCTTGTTTTTAAAGGTAATCAAAGCTCCAATAAATTAATATAGCATACCACAGACACATATTTCCCACATATATTTCTACTCAGTAGTTCGAAAGACTGATAGAGGGAAACTTGTATTAATATTAAGGCAGTTTAAAACATTTAAAAATAAGTGAATTTCAACGAAGAGTTTTAGAAGGAAAACAGGCTCCTGTGAATTTAATAATTGTTTTTCAAAAAGCCTTAATGACTTAGGAGTCCAAGTCTCATTGACTTGCAATGAAAATCGTGCCTTCACAGGTCCTGGTGGTTTTCAAAAATTAAGACAGATGTTCCTAAATTGCTGGGGTACTTTTGGAATTTTTTCTCTAAATTACTGTTGTGGAATACTGCACGTAATTCAGATGAAGATTAGGTTTTATGTGCTTGCTTCTTGATAAGAAAAAAGATTTTACCTTTCTCTTTTCCCTGCTATGAACATCATGCGTCAGAATAACATAAAGGCTACAGGCTCCTATTCTCAAAATTAGCCTGTGTTTTAAGTGAATTCAAAAGGAGAAAATTGTTGTCAACAATTCAGTTCACAGAGCCCCTAGAGTTACCCTATGTGGCATTTTAAACCTAGCATTAAAGCAACTAGTCTAGCCTTAATAAAAGAAAGATTACGGATGCTGTAGTACATGAATTATTGAGGAAAAATATTCCAGCCAAGATAAATCAGAGAGTACTAAAAATCATTCTCTTTACTTCTATCTGTTAAGTCTTCTTAGATCAAATAAGGTGATTTTAGGCTTTGATCAAAGATTTGTTTCTCTTAAGATGTCATTTTGCCAAAATACTAAGAAAAGCCTTTCAAGCTGGATAACACAGAGGGCATCACAAATGACGAGGATTTCACACATTACTCCTGTTTTGCTATTTCTGGGGTAAACACGGCAGCCCTTCTACTGATCAGCATCTAACACAGGCAAGGCTAGACTTCTCAGTCATGCTGGCACCCCAGTCCGAAATCCCAGCTGACTGTAAGAGGAGACATCAGGCTTGTCAGCGGTGTTAAAGTGGGAAAGCAAAAGTCAATGAAGTCAGATCTTTTTGATCTGGAGATTAGGTTACTTATTTGTAGCCAAACTCTATCACTTTTGTGCATGTGGAATGACATCTCGTCAATGTAATGCACAAATTTCATGGACTTCTGGGATATGCACTGCTACCCAGGAGAGATAAGAAAGCCGGTACATGGCCAGTTACTGTTTGTGTCTCAGCTTACCCACCTGGAAAATTAATAACATGTATATTCCAGGTCTGATTTTACTGAAGTTTTGATATTACTTAGAGATCTTGAGATGCAGAGATTCAAATGAATAATAATATTTCACTTTCCTGTTTCTGGCATTTAGTTAGGTTTTCTGATTGCTGGTTCCCCATAAGGGCAAGTAGGCACAGCAAAACCGAATGGAGATCAGCCATGCAAAGCCACACAAAGAACAGCGTGAAGTCAAGCATCTCTAATATACCTAAGGAAAAGATGTAGGCATTGAAATACTTCCTTTAAATTAGAATTTTCCAAGTTCTTTTTCCCTGCACTGCAATCCCCAAAATATACTCTTGCCTGTGCCTCCTGCTTTGTTAGTGCAGCCCCATGTCCCTGTAGCCACATTACTCTACGACTTCTGGTGTTGGCATCTCCCCTGCATCTACATGGTGCAAGCAATACAAGCTCCTGCCTGGGTGGGTACCTCAGCTCTGCCGCCAAAGTTCAGGTGAGTTCCGGATTTTCTCCTCTTAAATAAGATACTCATGTGATCCCTTGCTGGAAACTGCATAACTAGGAAATGTTCTTTCCAGCCCATGAAGAATAGCTTGGTTCTTGTTTTTGGTTTTCCACTTGTATTTATATATTTTTGCCTTTCATCTGAATGCCATGCTTTAACATATCTAGATAAACACAGACAGCGTGTGCCCTACCTGGTCCATATACCCAGCAAGGCGATGTTCTCAAGTGCAAGGCATAAAATTTCCTGCCAGCTGAAAGACGAAGCTCTCTGTCTGACTGAAATGTCAGATACTATATTAAAAAGGTAGCAGATTGTGATGATAATGAAGTGCTGTAGCCTGTCGCTATGTTACCAGCCGCTCAGAACTGACATGTCAGAAGGAACAGCAAGGAAAATGCTCAGAATCCCTATTTGGATCCCCTTCCCACGCCTACCACCAACTGAAGTATTTAAAATATTTACAGATATAGCCAGCATGTTTCTTTATAAACAAACGCTAAAAAGATAAATAGATAAATATATTACCACAGCAAGCCTGCTGTCTAAAATCACCCTCCTGCCTCTCCAGTTTGCTTCAGATTCCATCCTGCTCTCTCTGACAAAGAAAGATTGATTTGGGAATGGGCATTTCTCTGCCTGTTCACTGTCCTTTGAAGAGGGCAAACTCCCCCTGACCGATGCAATATCTTTAAAAGTAGATTGAAACAGGAGGGGAGATGTCTTCCTGCTGACTGAGGATGAGGTGAGAGTTGTGGATGCTCTTTAACGGGAGGGGGGACATTCTCCATCCCTTGGCCTGCTGATTCTACCTCTTATTTGCCTTATTGCTACAGCACTAGCGTCACCACCCTGGGCAATGAGCCTTGCTGGATAACAAAACTGGCTGAGCTGGCCTGGAAGGGGTGGGGGCAGAAGTGAGGGGGCTGGTGCACAAGGGTACAGCCAAAGCCGTTGTTTTCATCCCATACAGAGCAGTGCTCACAGCAGGTTTAATCCCTTCCCCTCCCTCAGCAAACTTACCCACTGTGCAAAGCAGAATGCACTCACAACCGAGCTCCCTCTGCTCTCATGGAAATTTTGCGTAAACAAAGAGAACAAAACAGAGTCCTTATCACGATGCTAAGGATGCACTGTGACTTGCCTGGTGATTTTGATATGAGATGGGTCTTCATCACAGGGCATGTTTGCTGAGAAGAGATTGCGTTTGGAAGGGCACTGGATCTGGATGTGATTCTGTGCTCATAGATGCCAATGTCATTTTTAAAACTGTCTAGTCAGTCAAGCAAACAAACTGGTTGGAGTTGCTTGTTTCCTGCTGCACACTGCACAGAAATGGAATTCTTAATTTTATTTTGCCAGTTGTGGTTGAATTTTCAGTAACATAAAACCGTAGGTTTTCCAAATATCATGAAAAGAGAAGAGTTCTCTGAAAAACCTACAACATTTAAATTAGAAATAGGTTCATTTTCTGCTAAAATTCTACCATATAATTACCCTAATTCAGCAGCAAAATATTTTACACTGGTTTTGGGTGAAAGTAAATTTGTACTAAAAATACACAGCAGATAGATTTACAAGAGCCAGGAACACAGCTATGGAAGTAATCCCATTGCTTGTGAAAATTGCACTCAAATAACAGAGGGTGCTAGACATTCAATTTTAATAAAGATTTTTTTCCCAAATGACTTGAAGCTAAGCATCAAAAAGAGAGTGTCTATATTTGTGTAGTGCACAGTGACAAAGCTCCAGGTATCAGACGAAATGGAAGAAACAACGTCATATGAATCATAGAATCTTTTAGGTTGGAAAAGACACTTAAGATCATCAAGTCCAAAGTATGTGACAGGGTACTTCATAGGTAATGAAAGACAGAATTAAAAAACAACCAACCAACTAAATAGAAAAATGACAAAACCAAAACAACACCTTAAACCTCACAATTCCAGGTATTTCTGTTTGTGTTTGAAAACAAACTGTTCAGAACACGGCTGAAGCCATGTAAACCTAGGAGAGTCCTAATCATGTCCCTGTACTCATGACAGTAAGGGTACGTGGTGGCAAATGGTGCAGAGAAAGAAGGGAAAGCAGGCATTTAACCAAATTTCTGATTAACAGTGCATGAAAGCTCCACAGCCTATCACGCTTGATCAACTATATTTACCTTCGTGACTCTTGCCCTCATTTCTCATTAGTCCTGCCATGCAACTCAGAGGAAAATGGCAGAACTTATGCAACAAGCGCAAGGTCACAATAATATTTTAAAGGTGCTGTATTTGCTCCTCTCTCAGCTTCATTTTCTGTTCCTCCTTTTTACATCCACACTTGTGAATGGGCAGAATCTAGACCTAGCAGAGACAAAAACCAGAGAAAATATCTTATTCTTTACACACTGCTTAGCAACAGCTGTCAGCAGGCATATATGACTAGGCTAATATTACTTTATAAAAGAAAGAGACTGACAGGACTAATTCCAGCGGTCTACAGTAGCTTCCAGCTGCACTGTAGAAGGCTGCTTTTGGTAGACCAGGACGGGGCTTCAGGTAAAAGTGTGTGCTTTTTCACAAGAGATTAATACTATGGACAGTGTATAGATTGTCCAAAGAAGCTGTGAGATGTTAACTACTAGAGGTTTTCCAGGTGTCTGCCAGATGCCAACATGAGGTGCCAGCATGATCCTGATGCTTAACTGAGGTCCCTTCCAGCCCTATTTTCTATGACTGTATAATTCTGATGTATATTTTAATATATTTTATTCCTCCTGTGAAAGAGGAAACAGTGCTGTACAGTTTTAGTGTTTGGGGTATATTTTTATTGACAGTGAGCCCCTGGAGCGCAAGATGTCAGATGCATTGACTCAAATATAAATAATTAAATTGTTTTTTTCTCCTCCATTAATTCTCCTCAGTCCTTTACTCCCATCCTCCAGACAGATTCCTGATTAACATAATTGGAGCGGAGAGTTTTGTTTTTCACTTTTCAGTGGAAAGTTTTGTTGTTTTTCCCCCCCACCATGGGAATTCAGGGCATGAGCTTCACAACATCAGATCAATTGATTGAAATGTGCCTTTTAACTTCGTCTTAAGACAAAACCTAGAGGAAAAACATGAAAGAAAAACAACCCTAAACAAAAAGTGCAAGATACTACTACTTCACATTTCCTGTTTTGAGTGGATCAACAAAGGTTGATAGAATAAAGTCAAGGTCTGCCTTCACCAATGAGACTTGTTGGAGGGCTTCAGCCAGTGTGTTGTAATGAGAAGTTTTCTATGGTTAAGGCTTTTGGCTCTGGTTGTTTTTATCCATTTGCTGGTAGTGCATGTTTTATAGATGAACCATTACTGGCAGAAGGTAAAGCACACATGCAGTCAGTTGGACACCCAGGAGCCTCAGTAAATGCTGAGATTATCCCTAAGAACAAATGAAGCATTGTCTAGATAAATTCTGAACATAGCAAAACCTGGTTTGTCACATTCAAAGACATGATAAACACATATTACTGCATACATAGGAGTTAATACCATTATGTTCTCTGCTTTGCTGAGCATGAGAAGTCCTTTGCATGATGTCAGTTCCTGGGGGCAGTCTGAGTTACCAGCAAATCATAGAGTTGTAAGGGTTGGAAGGAACCTCTGGAGATCCTGTCCAGCTCCCCTGCCAAAGCAGGTTCACCTACAGCAGGCTGGACAGGATAATGTCCAGGTGGGTTTTGAATATCTCCAGAGAAGGAGACTCCACAGCCTCTCTGGGTAGCCTGTTCCAGTGCTCTGTCACCCTCAAAGTAAAGAAGTTTTTCCTTATAATCAGATGGAATTTCCTGTGTTCCAGTTTTTATCCATTTCCTCTAATCCTATTGCTGGGAACCACTGAAAAGAGTCTGGTCCCATCCTCTTGACATCCATCCTTTAGATATTTATAAGAATTGATGAGATCCCCTCTCAGTCTTCTCTTTTTTTTTTTTCAGACTAAATACAGCCCAGTCTCTCAGCCTTAAATGAAAAGAAGCTTCAGAGATGTATCTCCATCTTTACATTTGTGTTCATGCCTAGAGAGTTATGGAATAATTTTCTAGTTAATAATCAATAGCTAGAACATTAGAGTGGAACAGAAAATATTTAAATAATTTCCTAAGTATAATTTCATAAATGGCATAAATATCTCTTATGTATCAACTTATACTGTGTGACTTAATTTCACAAAGTCAGTGCTGTAGGATATAGGAACCTGGTAATCTTTCTTACTGTACAGTTTTGTTCTTTTCCAGGTCTCAGAAGTGCAGCTCTTGCTGTATGCATGAAAGAGGAGAACGTTCCTGTTCCTTGGTTTTTTAGCTGCTTGAGTGCTCTCTTGACTAGCTTGTTGCTCTCCTAGTAAGAGAAGAATTTTATTTACATGGCTAACAAGTTTGCCATCTTTCCCCTCTGCTTTTGAAGTACCCAAAACATATGCCAGGAAGTAACATTACAGTGTGTTACAGAGATATAATGGATAAGCAGTAAATCAGATACAAAGATGGCATGGATGAGAGAGGAAATTCTGGCCCATTTAAGTTTCTACTAATACACTCATCTCTCTCTCTGGAGCTAGATCTTTTTGTCCTGGTTTTTCTTAGTTAAAAACATGACAGATGCAAACTCTTTCATGTTGACAACTAGATGGTAATAAGGCCATTGAGATAGATTGCATCCAGACAGACAGTAAGTGTGCAAAAGTTACTGCTTCAGAATGGAAATGAAGAGGAGAGTTTTGCCTTGAGAGTACAGACAGACAAACTGCAACAAACTGAGTTGGGATTTAACAGATCCCTGAGGAAGACAGGCTGGCAAGGAGGGCAAACTGAACAGCTTCAAGAAGGCTCAGCCCCTGACTGCCAGGCCTGCATCCATGTCCTACCCAGACTTACTTAGTAATATGCTGCCAAAGGAAGAGTGACACCTCCACCATCTCCACCACCAGGAGCCTACAGACCTTACTTGGCTGAAAGTCTTCAACCTGCCTCTGATAGCCCAATGGTGGTTTTAAAACTGAGAGTTTTTGATGATCTCACTTTGCAATATCCCCAGCAGATGTCAGGATCAAATTTATCCTCTGAGCATTTCATTTTAGTACATCTTTTTGCAATATGTCATCTGGAGAATTCCCTTGAAAATTAACAGTAATATCCTCAGGAAGACAGAAGTTCTTGAGAAGTTACACTGCGACTCCTGGGGTAGTATGGAACCATTATACTGTCATTTCTAATGAAATCATAAACAACTACAGAAAAGAAAGAAAGTGGATAAAAAAGTGATGTCAAGTGGAAGTTATCGAATTTCTAATCACTTCTGCTTCTTAAAATAACAGAGGATCAGAACAACAACACAACAAATTAAGAACCTGACCAAGTATAACAGGAAAAATAAAACAAATCTGATTTGTTTCTCTACAAATTAATAAAGAATTTTACAGTGCTGGCACAAAACACTTGGTGTCCTTGCTACCCCCCTCCCCCCCCAACATTTTGTAATTGAATGTATTCCTGTATGACTGGAAGAGATGGGATCATCTTGAAGGAAAAAAGGAACTCAGTACCTTGCATTTGATACTTACTAAATTATTATTTCTTTATAATAGCAAGTATGTCTTTAATTTTCAGGATGTGTGATAATGGAAATGTACCTTTCAAAGAATAAAAAAATAGATCACATTGTTCCCTTGGGACAATTTTAGGCAGGCTAACTTCAGCTTACATAAATGGGTTCACTGAAAGGATAAGTTACAGCATTTACAAAGTTAGCCATTGTACCCATGGGCTGGTGTTCTCCTTTACTATATTAAAGTATTTTGCAAAAACATGATAAACAGTAACCAAATATTAATATAAAAACTATACAAGTTGCATGTTCCTTTATCAAAAAAAGCCTATATCATATTCTACCAGAATCCTGGCAGAAACCCAGTTAGAGCCATTTAGGAGCAAATAAACAAATTAGCAATTTAGAAGACAAGCTCAGATCAATAAACGTCAGATCAGTAGAGTCTCTTGAAAAAAAAAACAACTAGATGGAAGGCACAACAGAGATGTGTCTTTTAATGGATTACAAAGGTGAAAGTGATTAGAGATATGATTATTCTGAATCCTCTTTGATAAGTTGTGTGCAATACCTTCCTGATAAGGTGATTACTTTCATGGAATAGTATGGAATTGTTCTTCCAAATATTTCCAGAATATCTGCTAGTATATGTTTGTGTATATATGTGCATGCATCTATCTGTACAAATATACACATACACTTTAAATAAGATAATGTTACAGAAAATGTTGAATTCCCGGTTTGTATTCCCTGTGGTACTGTTAGAGGGATGAACGACTTTGAATCAAACTCTCTTACTTTTCTATGCCTCAGTTTCCCCAATTGCATATTGATGTTAATCATACTGACTTTGTTACAAAGTGTATGGACATCTGCTGATGAAAAATATCTCACGTAAATGGACTGAAAATTGTTTACAGCTATTTCTCACTACTATGAGTTAGTTAAAATAACAGCCAGGAGCTTGAATTCAAAAGAAAAACCTGTGTCGGTGTCAGTATTTTTACCTCCTAGTCAGCATGTTGCTTTTCACTGCACTTATCTTTTCAGTCCATTGGCCTTGTGTTACAATTCAGAAGTCTTATCAGGTCACAGCACTTGCATAGAGAGCACATAAAGGTTTCATTGCCCCAAAGAACTTGGGGATCTATGATGGGAGTTTTCGATGCATTTGTGTCAGTTGCATTTGTACCCTTCAGCACTGCTTTCTCTGCAACGTTTCCAGTACTGCTAACTTTTATGCTGTTAGTGTTTTTTCCTCTGAGGCTCAGAAATACAAGGGGAAAGAACAAGAGAGAAGAGAAACTCTCCCTCTGGATCTAAGAGCCTATTCACCAATTCCTTTTCACACTCCCACTCTAGAAAGCCCTGAACAGCTACCTGCCTGTCTGGTCTAATGATTTTCACGCTCATCAAAAGCTTTAGTGCAGGATGGTTATTTGGTATCCTTTTAAATGTTGCCATACATCCCTCTCAAAGAGAAAAGGAACCTGAATAATACCTGACAGCCGACGGATGTGCAGTCTGTAGACACAAAACTGTTTTGAAATTCTGCTACTAAGAACCTAACGGCAGCACAACTTCTCTTTGTTGCAAGATATGAAAGGCAAACAGAGTGAGATGAGAACACATGCATTAAAAGGACCTTCTTTTCAATACTTTCATTTTCCAAGAAACGAAGAGCTTCTTATATCCATAATCAGTTACAACTTGTAACTGTGGGGCTGAGGGGTGTGGGAACTCATCAGGCTGCTTTTGTAGCTTCTGCATTCTCTCCGTCCCATTATTTTACCAGAGAATGAAAGAAACAGCACTTAGATTTGTTTTCTGCTCAAGGTGAGAGCAGCCGTACCTAACCGTGCAGTTCCACAACAGTTTTAAGTCATTGTAATGTGGCACCCTCTCTCTCTTTCTGCTGCATGCTGCACGCTCCCACCTTTCTGGTCCCATGGTCCGCTTCAGGAAACAAAAGAAGAAAATTAACCCAGCCAAAACCAGCACAGCTTGTCCTGAGGTATTCACATCATAAATAGTATACTGCATGCAAAATAATTACGTATTACAGTGAAAAATTAGGGAGTACTAGGATTAAAGAGGACTTTGCAACTGTGCTGCTTCCCATTATGCAATTCTGTTCCTCCACAGTCATGCAAGTTTTCATTTCATGCTTACACACTGGTTTTCTCAACAGGCACACTTCCCCCTTTAAAGAAGTCTCAAGGATCTCTGGAGACTGTGTTTAAACATTCCTGCCTGGGGTCCAGGCCATCAACTCAGTAGACCGTTCAAAATGAAGTTGTTTTATATGTTGCTGCACATCAACTGCCTTAACAGGGCCATGTGGTGTGACACAGCTGTGCTCTTCTGAGTGTTTTCGGCAGAAGGAAAATGAAACTTTTGAAACATCTAAACAAGATTCTGAAAGGAAAATAAAAGGTACAGATCTGGCAAAATCTGAGCAAGATGACAGCGTCTATTGAGGCTTCACTGACTCTGGGATGTACTCTGGCAATGCACCTCCAGCCAGATGCACTTCACACAGTGCAACCTGTGACACATTGAAGTGCTGCTTTCCTATCTGTAACTGCTTCTTAACAAGGTTTCTCTGCTAGCATAGGTCTGTAGCCCAGGGATCACACCTCCTCATATCCCTGAGCAATGCCAGCACACATTTTTAGTCTAGATTTGGCTTCTGTGGCCCTTATCTGATATCAGGTCTTTCAGGGGCTAGTTCAAGAAGACATGAAAGAAGAACAGTTTAATTCCCTTTCTCCCTTTGTATCTTTAAGATAGAACTTACAGTGTACTGTGAAAAATTCCCCAAGCACAGAAGCAGCTCCAACTGCAGCTTAACACTTTGGTTCTTCCTTTGTTTCTTACTTTAGGCTTTGACTTGACTCTCTTCACGCTTCATACATATGAACCATAATAATTAGAGCTAGCTTTTGGAATAAGCTGCAGGGAGAATTGCTTGGGCACCCTGTGCATGCAGTGAGGACAGAGGAATCATCAAGTTATCTTAGGCTGTGCCTGCATTGAGAGTCTGGTGTACTCTATGGTGTCTACCACAGACTCTGGCTCTTGGTCTTCCAGCCCGCCAGACCTCACAGGACCCCTTTTGGCCAGAATGCTGGGATTTTCTTTCCCAGAAATCCAGCTAAGAGGAGAATGAGAAGAGGTCCTGTTGCATAAACTGAAAAGTGTTCCTCTGTCCACAGTCACCATATGGAAATGTCAGAAAGGAAGAGATCCATGAGTTACTTTCTCACTGTAACACTAAGACTGTCATTGCTTTTTGCCATTAGTTACCTGCAGTTTTCTGTTCTTCTACAGACAGACAGTGTTTGCTGAAGGTTACATTGAATAAAGATGGTAAAAATTGGAACAGATATGTATCTAGCCATCCTTCATGACGATTAAGAGGATTATATGTGCAAGCAGCTATTTGGTGCAAATAAGAGACAAGAAGGGGAAGAGAATATTGTCTTTCTTTTTGCTAACCACTTTGCTAAACAGGCATCAGTAACCTTAGAACAATATTTGCTTACTCATGGATTTCCACAGAAACTCATCCTCAGATATAAAGTCATTTTTAATGAGGTTTTTTACTGTTATATGCAAGGTTCTTAAACAAAAAGGGTAGGGGAAATTGTTCTGTCCTTAGGATATTTAACAGGTGAACACTGAACTGAGCCAAAGATCTGCCATAATGTTACAAAATAGCTACAATTTAATCCAGCAATTTTATTTAGGCTCTAGCAAATGTTTTCAGTTACTTCAATAGGGAAATAGCTGAATAGTTGAGGGTTAAATTTATATTGAATATTGGATTAAGTTAAATCCTCAGTGGGGAACGAATGGTTACTAAGGCAACGGGAGCATGCATTCGATACCTGTGATTCAAGTCTATATCCTCATGCTCATTAACCATCACATTGTTTATTAATATTCACTCTAAAATGGATGTTGCCAGAACCTCTTTGTTTTGACCTCAGTAGCAAGTCATGAATTAATGTGAAAAGAACTAGCAACTACTATCAATATATTAAGATGCCTCTCAAGAAGCACAGATCTTTGCATCTGAAGAACAACTTTTGCTTCTATGTAATAAAACATCAGAAAAGCACTTGTAAACAGAATTCTGAAGGGAGCTCTGTCCAGAAAGCAGCAGGACCTACCATGATGTCCTGACACATGCAGTACAAAATTAGCAAAAAAAAGCCAGGCCAAAATATCCACTTAGATACTAAGCACTGATAAGAATTGCTACGAGGGATCAGATTAAGAGCATCTGACTGTATGTGTTGTTGAAGACCACAACCAATACAAAGTGTTTTACGTGAAACTGCAACACTTGCATATCCCCGTGTTCAGAAAATGTATGCTAGTTTTGACCTATGATAGTTTGCGGAGATCAGGAACAGTATGATAAGGATTTGCAAGAACTAGTACACATTGTACAACACAATAGCACATCACAAAGCTTTTAAGACACTTTTTTGAAGCCTCCCACAAGAACACAGAATCAAAGACACATGGCAATTCATCCATGAGTTTACTCATTCCTCTCCCATTCAGAAATTAAATATCAACAGTAACAGATGCTTCAATCTATCTGAAACAAAAGAAATCATTTAAACTGCTCCCTTGAGAGTGAAAATTCTTCCCATTCAGAATCATCAGAACCTGTTATTTAATTTTATTTATATTTTTTCATCATGTTAAAATATACACAGTATTATATCAAGCTTACATGACACATATAGAAACACAGTGTGTTATTTTAACAGTGTATTCATATGGCAATGTGGATGTGTGAATGTGTCAGTTCATGGAAAACATGAGTTTGCCTTGCTGTTTCTTGAAAAGGTACCAAAGAGAACTTAGGATCAATTGGATCACCTCAGTTCTTCACTTCAGCAACCTTTCAGAAAGCAAGGTACAACAATAGTCCCTTTGTAAATTTGGCCTTATGTGCCCAATGCTTTCCATATTTTGGAGCCAGGTCTTTAAATCTCTGGCATTTCCTTATCCACAGATTTCATAACCTAGGCAGCCGCAATGCTTCCAAGTGTAACAGAGACGTATCTATCGGTCCCTCTTAAAAAATTATGCTATTGAAGCGAAGGATCTCATTCTTCACATCTAAATGAGGCTATGAAAGCGGGAGCACTCAGTTACTGCAACAGAACTGGATCGCCTGTTCTAAATGACATATTGCAGACAAGTATAAAGCACTGAGTTGATCTTTCACTGATCAATCTGCCGTAAAAACTATTATTTTTGTTTAAGCTAGAGTCTAATATTCTACAATATCCTTGACTTTTGCCGTCTGAAACCACAGTGATTTATATACTCCCTGTGACATCACATTGGCCTAAACAGAAGAATCATTCATAGGATTGAAAAAAAATCATTGTAGGAAAAATTTTGTGTGTAGTATGAGTTCCGGACTTTTTGTTTCATTTTTATTAAATTATTGTAAATTTTCCATTATGTAAGGGCCACTGTCATATGAGACCTGGCACACAGGACAGCTATGGAAGAGAGGTCAAGATATCCTTACAGTTAGAATTCTTTTGACGATACCATGGGATAAAAACAATAATCATTAATCAAACATTAAAATCTAGGAGGAAAAAAGTATTTCTTACAGAGATTTAGGAAGTGTCTGAGTTTTTCACTTGAAGTGTTTTTTACTTCCCTTCCTTTTGCTAGTCTCAGATGATCGCTTTCTTAGATACTATAGTGATGAGAATGAGATTAGCCATTATACTAAACACCCAAGCCTTTCTGTAATTAAGACCAGCACCTCAGAAAAGCATCTGAAGCAACTGAAACTCTAAGCCCTCCTATAAAATACTTACACCAAACCCCAGAGCCAGAAGAAGGCTTGAGATACTGCAGGGCTATAATTTCTTGGTAGTGAGACTCTGAGACTCCCAGGCACAGCAGGCAGGGGCAAGGCTGTCAAAGAACATTCAGAGAAGTTTGTGCTTCCCAGATTTGGTTGAATGGGTTGTCTTGTTCAGTGATGGAAACTTGGGAAGTGTGAGTATAAAACTTCTTGGTAACTGGAAGCATTTGAACTCTGATTGATTGCTGGTGACTATGATACTCATCAAAGAAAGGCAGAAAGAAAGTGAATATCAAATAACTGTAATCAAGTACGCGGAGTTTCTCAGTTCTGTGTGACATGTGCAGGTCTTTCATTTCCATTTAATGGAAGACATTTCCATTGACTAAGAAGAAACACAAACAGGGCTCAGCAGAAAGCTTCACTGTTGATTTTCTTGCATCAGAGATTAATTGAAAATTTAGAGCCACAGTCTTGCAAAAGCATGACTTCTGTGACTTGTCCCATGAACCTCTCCCAGTGCAAACCTGGAAGCCTTTCCAATAAAAGATCTTTGACAGATTTTGAGGGCATTTTTTAAAAAAATTCTCTTCTTTTTGACATTCCTACTGTCAGGAGAACAGGCGGTAAAATATTCTGACCCTACAGTTGATCTCTACATTCATTCTGATTATTTTAATAACTGAAAAATTATATCTAAGAAAATAACCACAGACACTATAATGTTTTTTTTTATTTTATTTTTTTATTTTTATTTGGGCATTGGTTTTACTTGGTTGTTTGTGGGGTTATTTTGTTTATTTGTTGGTTTGGTTTTGTTTTTGCTTTTTTTGTCATAAAAAGCAGAACAAACAACTTTATGATAGAGAGAGGACAGCCAATGAATTAAAATCTGGACAGATCACCTCATTCTTTTTGAAAAGCTGCTTGGTAAAGTGCAACATCATAATTACATTATTCCATCAGGTTAGAAGAAGTGTCTCAGTTAAACCAGTGTCTCTCTGTCTTTTATGAAATACGGTGGAAATCTGGAGTGACTTTTGGAAGAATAAAATTGTTTGAAACTTAATTTTTAACAAATATTATCTAACTGTGGGATAAAAAGATTGAAAGATGTTTATAATATTTTTCATAATTTGAAAACATTTCTTAAACTCTTACTCAGGAAAAGAGCACCATCTACTGATCGTCACTCTGAAATTCCAGTATGATGTTACATTTGTATTGATATTACTTATATACAATATCATAATCCTAATTCCAGGAACTCTAAATGGCTTTTCAACAAGTGTGAAAAAAGGTTTACATATCTTTAGCTACCACCTAATGTCACCGAAACGGTTTATTGTTTTAGTAACCAGCAGCCCCTTGGCAGAAGAAAGCATGCTTAAGAACTTCAGAACCTATGGTGATACTAAATAAATCCACACCATGAGAATGGTACATGCTTTCCTAGTAGAGTTGCTTGTTATAGATGCCTGTTTCTTGCTGGCACTTTTTAGTTATATGAAAAACTAATGTAAGCAAGGGAAAGTTGTGGGTGTTTTTAAAGAAAGATCTGTTTTTAAGCTGCCCCAAGAGGGAGAGGACTAGGACTGCCCTTTCCAGTCCCAGTACAGATTTATGCTAAATTACAGGATCGTTTAACATTGCATCAAAAAATATGCAGCCCTGCACTAAAGAGTATAGTGTGTTCTTGAGTTCACCTCGAAAGCTCTCTTTGAGGTTGCTTTTCTGCCAGGGAACCAGGTGTGACAACGAACATCACACTGAGGAATATTCACTGGAGAGCAACACTCATCCAATACCATAAACACTCTCCCCACTCACACCCAGAAGATGTAGCTATACTGAAATCTCAGGTCATTACTCGGGTGTTCTGCCAGACACATTCTAATTATATTCCTTTAATTACATCACATATGTCTTCTTTTTATAGCTGCTTTGAAGGCACTGACTTTTCTTCCACAAAGGTTGCACAGGCAAGTTCTTTTCTATTTTCTTTCTCTCAGCAATAAGTGATTGCACTCTAGCTAGTTAGAACAAAGTAGTGCTCCAGGAGCAGCAGGGTGGGCTGCCCAGCAGGGGCGGGGAGGATGTTGGGCACTGAGGGTGGTGGTCTAGGAGGCCCTAGTGATCTGGCTGGCCAGGCAGCAAGGCTGTAACAGTGATCAGGACAGCTGCAGCCCTGCTTTGGACAGAACTGAGGACTGGTCTGCCCATGCAATCTGTGACCCAAGGCACAGAGGCTTCCAGTGAGGTTTCTCCCAGCTCTTTCTCACAACTCCTGTGGTGGCAGTAGAGACTGTAGAGCCTGCTGCTGCACTTAGGACCCCAAGAGCTGCCAGCAAGCTTATCCATAAATAACATTTTTTTCTTTGCCCATTTTCCTGCACCTTTGATAGGATTTGAATTCTCAAAAAGCTTTAGTGCTGTTCTGAAAAGAGATTTCAGAAAATCGGTGTGCTGGTGATTACTTTCACCCTATGAGTGACAGGGCTATTTTCCCAGAGCCTCACATCTGATGTGATTGTGATGGTTGTCTCTAAACCAGAACATGAGGACCTGAAGCAGGAGCTCTCACGGCTGCACGCACAGCTACAGCTGGAAACTGCCAGCTAAATCTCCATGACTGGTGCTCATGTCCTCTCTATTTCTGGCCCAGCAGCTAGAGCTGAAAGGTATAATTGCTCAATAATTTCTTGCTTAATTCAGCCTTTAGCGTTTTTGAATTCCTTGTCCCAGGGGCACAAGATCATGGAAACATCTCTGTTGGCTGGGGGAGGAGTTGTTTAGAGAACATTTCTAGATCTTGTGCCTTCAGGGTAAAAACTTAAAACCATGACTCATTTGCTTTCAAGATACCCCATTTACCCTGCCTCAATATAAAGTTATCAGTCTTTTGGGTCTGAGGTTTTTTTCTTTATACACTGGAACTGGAACTGGACAGGTTTCCACTCTGCCTGGCAGAGTAGATGGTAAATAACCAATGATTTTTGGATGCAAGGCTTGGAAGGACTGAGAAATTTGTTTCCTCCATTAAAAGGAAGAAGAAACAAATGAGTAGGTATAAACAGAAAGCACAGTAAAATGATAGATTAGGATAATTCAAGTGAAAAGTGACCTCAGAAGGTCTCTAGTCCAACGTCTACTTCCAAGCAGCAGCTCTGAGCTTAGACCAGGTTGCTCAGGGCTTTACACAGTTGAGTCCTGAAAACATCCAAGGATGGAGAAGGCATAGACTCTCTGTGCAACATGCTCCACAGCCTGACTAGCCTCATGGTGAAAGAGTTGAAAGCTAACCGAGTCCAAAATAAAATATAAGTTGCCGATACATATATACATATTGAAGGAACGGAGAGAAAAGGATAAAGTAGAGCCATTTACACGAGGGAAACCAGAGCCACTGAGCTGTGTAACCAGATATTAATTAGGTAGGTTAGAACCATCTGTAGGCTATGTATATCACTGAGTAATGTAATTTCAAGGTATATAATAAGTTCATAGCTAGAGCTTACAGATGGCCTTTTGAGGAAAGGTGGAATTAAGTTGCAATACTAGCGTGGAAGGAATGGTCAGGAAATGCATTTTCGTAAATGCAAATAATAAATAAGTAATCAAGAAATTAGAAAAAAATTAGGTTAAATTTTTTTTTTTTCATTCAAAGTATTTTTTTGAAACATGTGGTTGGTTGGTTTATTTTAGGAGTATCTTATTATTATTACTTTGCACACAAAGAAAATTCAGCTGGTATTTTGGGTTTTCTAGCTATTTCTCAAGTCTCTCTGAGTGTCCCTCTTTATGTCAAGCAACTTGTGGGATTATTTTAGAGGAACAAATCTTAGATTTTTAGGTTCATATATTGAATTAGGACATCCAACATCAGACCATGCCACAAAGAAGAAGGACCACTTTCTCATTTTATTGGAAAATGCAGAAACAACCTTCAATGAAGCTAGGTCAGGCTTCTGCCTGAGGGGACTGTGACAGAGCCCTCAGCTCCAATTTGTGAGTCATGCTGCCCTTCAGCCCTGAGACCTTCTGTAGGGGCTCTCTTCTGTTTCTCCTGGGACTTGCTGCTCATGCTCTAAAGTTTCCCTTTTTTTCTGAAAAAGAGAACTTTGAGGACAAGGGAAAGCTCTGGAATTCACTCTAAAGAACCATGGGCCAGGTGATGTCTGACAGAATTTGCCTGTTCCAGCTGCAGTTCTGGTGGTGGCACATTGCCACCAGGGCTGCAGGGAGGAGGAAACTCTTGCAGGTTGTCTGAAGCCTGAGAGGAAAAGCTCAGCTGCACTCTCCGCTCATGACAAATCATTCACACAGACCTGGGCAGAGACAAGTATACAGATAGAGTAAGGAAGACTTTAATATTTTAACATACATTATGAAGAATTTTTTTTTTCCTAAAAGACACCCCATTTTTACTAAGTAAATAGTTTGACACTTTTATTTTACCTTTCTTTTTTTTTTTTTTCTTTCTGTATAGAACTAGGCTAACTGTATGTTTTGTGGTGTCAGGAATTATCTTTGAATCTTATAGTGCTCTGTGTAAGAATTAGACTTTAAAAGGGTCAATGTGAATGACCATAAAACAACTTTCTCTTCTAATCAGTAACTACATTTGAAAACTTGGCCTTAAACAACTTCAGACTCACACAGTAAGTCAGTGATGTCTTTTGTTTTTCTGTAAAAAAAATACTAGGATATTAATCAAAGAACTCCAGAGGATCTTTGGGTTACAGCATCTAAGAGAAGAGTTAAGTTATTTTTAAAAAGATGTTTTCAACAGGTTTAGATTTACAGTAAACTTCACCTCCACTGGAAAAGATTTGAGGAGATGCAAACTGAAAGGCTATTTAGTTTTTTTCAGGTCAGCAATTATACTTGGTTTATTTAAAGGTGGTAAATTCAGATAAGTTCTAAGTTTTTCATAAGCTGATTGCCCTGCAGGTCTGATTTTTTATTTCATATTGTTTTATACATGTTATGTCTATGATACCTTGCATATGTATTTTGTACTAAAACAGTGCATCTCCCTGGCAAGACAAAAAGATATTTATAGGTCCTCAGAAACTGTTCAACTGCATCATGGATTATATAAAAGATATTTCACTAAGGCACAGAAAAGAAAATAGGCAGAACTGAAAACAAAATCTAAGGGTTAAACATAATAAAAAGTAAACAGAAATTTTAATACATGGTTTTCTGGCTCCATCTGGTGTTTATTTTACAGAATTTCCAGCTCAAGGAAATCTGATTTCCACTTCCCTTTTCGGCTATACATTGGAAATGAGGAACAGTATTAAAGGGATACTTAAATGTATGCATCCTGAGGCCTGACATTCAACACTGTGTATTAGCTAATGTGAAGATACAAGAATAATACTTTTTTTTTTTACCAATTTTTATATCCTATGACTTAACCCATATTGAGATCTGAAAAAGGGCTTCTATGACCGACAACTTACCATTTTCCCCCATGGTATCAGCTAAACTGCTAAAATACCGTCCCTTCCTGCTAACCTTGTCTTGATTACATCCTCATCACACCTAAATCATCAATACTACTGCTTTATTCAAATTAGTTCTCAAACACTTGCAACACAATTATCATTAGTATTCACATAAAATCTTTTAGTGTTGCTGCTTTCAGGTCAGGTAATAACATATCTACTGACTGCACAGAAAAAGCAAGTTGGAAGGAAGAGTGAGAAGGTCACCTCTTGACAGCTTACTGGGTCAAATGTTTGTGGAGAAAGTACCTACAGAGCTTGGGACATACACACTTTCAGTATCATAGAAACATAGAACACTCCAGGTCAGAAGGGGCCTTAAAAGATCATTTGGTCCAATATTTAGTGTGACGGGGAGCCTAGATGAGATTATCTATCACCCTGTCCAACTGCATCTTGAAAACCTCTGGTGATGGGAAGTATATTATGTCCCTGGAAGGTTGTTCCTGTCATTGATTATTCCCATGGCAAAAAAAAATTCTTTCTTATATAGAGATGAAACCTCTGCTGATGCAACTTGTACCCATTGTCTTTTGTCTTTTTCATGTGACTCCATGAGAAGAGAGAACCTCTACCCTCTTTGTAGTTACCTGGTAAGTGCTGGAATATTGTGGTGAGATACCCCCTGAGCCTTCTCCAGGGAGAAAAGATCTAACTCCTTCAGTCTTTTCTGCAAAACCCATTCATTGATCATCACCCTCTCAGTGAGGCCTGTGAGCCAATTTCCTACCCACCTCACAGAGCACCCATTCGTTTTGCATTTTACCAGTTTGTCCAGCAGAAGGCTGCGGGAAACACTGCCAAATACTTTGCAAAAGTCTAGGTAAACAACACCTATTGCTTTCCCGATGTTGACAGAAAAAAAGTGCTATTTTGTTGTAGAAGGTGATCAGCATGATTTGCCTTTGGTAAATCAGTGCTAACTTTTCCCAGTCACCTGCTTCATTTGGTTTGTAATAGTTTCTAGGAGGACTCGTCCTATTCCTTTCCCGGGGACTGAAGTAAGGCTAATGGGTCTGTAGTTTCCTGGGCCCTACTTTGGGCCCTTCTTGTAGACAGGTATGACATCTGCCTTCTTCCAGTCATCAGGGTCCTGATCCCCTGATGTCCATGACTTTTCAAATATTAGAGACAGTGGTCCTGCAACAATGTCAGCCACTTCTCTTAACACCCTTGGGTGGATTCCAGTCAGGCCCATAGACTTATGTTGGTCTAAGAGTATAAGCTCTTCTTTGTTAGTATTTCTCATCATATAATGACATAACACCCTTCTTCTTCTACATACAAAACTGTTTTGTCCTGGTATGTTCATAGACCAGCAAACTTACTGTCAAAAAAAAAAAGGATGAATTAAATATTACCCTTTAAGAAATGGATTCTCGCTTTCCATAGAGCGAAGTATGTATATACACCTGTACATGCATGTTAAAACCAATGTTAAATCAACATGAATGTATTTTCAAATATGATTTAGCAACTGAGAATAATGTAGAACAACCAGTACTTCCTGACAAACAAGCTTTCTGCAAACCTCATGGGCTTGACTATACTTGTAGAAGATCTCAGTAAAGTAGATAACATTGAGAAAGTCTTCACCAGCAGCAAATATATTAAAAATTGTACCTTTTTTGTCCCTGTCTCAGTTAGAAAGATGAGTTTTCCAACCTTACTTATTTTAAGCAGTTTACTCTTCAAGACTCCTGGCTAAAATGAATGTTCATTATATGTGTGGGTATTACTGTGGCCTGCACATACTCATTGTTCAAAATTATGAGACTATCTATAGGTTTCATCTGCAGGTGACTTAACAACTCACTGTACTTGATATTCAGCATTTCAGCTTTGGTTTTGACTGAATGCATGCAGCAGCTCCTGGGATCCCACTGGTGCTCCCTGACTTTTACATTCTTCTTGACACCGCAGGTATTCATGCTTCTGGATTCAGACTGGTTGTCTTGCTGCATGAAAGACTATTTCCTAAAATGTATGTGATGGCAAGGTGGATGGAGCTAAAGCAAAGACACTGTACAGGGGTTGTCAGTCCCACTGAGCCCAAGTTTTCCTGGGGTAGTCAGCCGAGTGCAGCCAGGTCAGTATTGTACAAGTTAAATGCAATCTCATTGGGGCTGCTGCTTCTCATCCCACCTTTATTCTCCACATGCTGCTACCAATCCTCATGCCAACAGCTGGTAGCTACGAGAGAAGAAGTTGCAAGAGATACCCAAAATGAGACCCAGAGAACCTTGAGTCCCTGGTCTGAGAAGGATTATGACTTGTATCATCGTCTGGCCAGAGAAGCAGTGAATGAAAAAAGCAAAACAAATGAAAAGCAGGCCATGTAACTGATCCATCCTCTAGCAGGAAATACAAAACTGGTGCCATGTAGCACAAGGGACTCCTTCCACCCCCTTAACATTGCCCAGAATAGCACCAGTGGTCTTAGACACAGGGAGTCTTGTGTGCCTCTTCCGATTCCTTCTCTTCTCCAAGATCAAATAGAATTCCAACCAAGTTATAGCCAATGCCCAGGCTGGAGTAAGTGCTGCCTGCTAATGAGACTCTCTGCTCTGAGATGAACGTGTATTTGGAGGAGTTAAAAAAAAAAGAAGTCTTGTTTTGTTTTGTTTTATTTTTTTCCCCCAGCTATAAAAAGCATGATAGTTACATTTGTAGCTGTCATTTATAGCTTTTCTTTCCAGTAACAAATGCCATTTACCATACCCACCCTCTACACTTAAAATGATTCAGTGTTGGCTGATGTAAATGGAATGGATTTACTTTAAAGGAAAAAATTGTTTTTGGCTGCCCATTAAATGTCACAGAGGAAATTCATGGCATGTAGGAAAACAAGCGTGTGCAGTACTGTTGAGTCAAGACTGTCTACCAGATGTTGCACTTATTATAGTCTAAGCATAATAACAATATTTTCAATGAGCAGAAAACAGGAAAAGCCGTATCTCCCTGTGGTGATACAGTGGAGGCATTATTATTACTAAAAGTCTTGTTTTGTCCTTCTGATTTCTGATGTGCTCAGGCTGGAGTCTAATATTATCTCAACACTCTGCTCCTGCACACATTGAAGGCTTCAGCATCAGGAAAATACCAGGTGATTTCTTCCTATTTTCAGAACCAAGCTCATTTCCAACATTCCTGGGTGCACTACTTCAGAAGGTGAGGAATCCCAACACTGACTCTTGTGCCGCCTCCACCCAAACCACTGTGTGCCAATTCTTCCAGCCCTGGGAGGGAAGCACAATACAGCAGCTTTGGGACAGCCTGAAATTCAGAAGAAAGTTGCCTCAAGTCTAGCTCCTCACTACAGTATCTCCAGGACCAAACCCAAAGCTACTTAGTATCCTTCTATGCTTCCCTTCCTAAAATGGGTAGAAGATACTTCTTTACCTCACCAAGGTACTTGGTCCAGAAAGGCAGGAAGCTACCAGTTTTGTATTAGATGGAGCATCTGAGCTTTCAGGGAATGGAGGCTTAGTTTGAGTTAACTTGGCTTCAGGGTAGAGTTGCCTAATAGTTCCACAATAATCAGGTGTTTTGTTTTGATCTGAAATGGTATGTGAAAAAAGAGATTTGTAATATACTGCAATAAAGTCTCCAATCTCATACTGACTGCCAGCAGGAGAAACCTGGTCTTTAATTTAACTGGTATTTAATGCCCCATTCTCAATTAGTTAAATGTAGCCATTAAAAGAAACCAAACCCAGTGTTTCATAAAGGACAATTACTCTTCATTTTCCAGTTGTGCTAGAGGAATGGAGGAAGGAAGAAAGGGAGGAAAAGGGAAAAAGGGAACACAGGTTTTTTGAAAGGTCATGTGGGACCACAGGAGGATTCAAGTGGGAGGGGGACTCAGCAAGTCCCTAATTTGACCTCCTACACGGGGCAGGGTCAGATCTGAGCTTAAAATGGGTTGCTCAAGGTTTAACCCAGCTGGGTCTTGAAAACCTCCAGAGGTGGAGATGGCACACTGCCTGTGGGCCATCTGGCCCAACTGCCTCCCGTAAGGACTAAACAGTCTGCCCTTAAATGCAGCCCAGACCTCTCATTTCACCTTGTCCTGCTGTCTCCCATCCCCTCATCATGCACAGCTATGAAGACACTGGGTCCACCTGACCAGTAACCCCTGGCAGACCCTGGGGGGTCGCTGTCAGGTCTTCCCAGGCACTGCTGGACAAGTCCTGCTCCTTCAGCCTCTCTTCGCAAGGAGGTCTGCAGCCCTGATTGGTTCCTGGGCTCTCTGCTCAGCTTCCTCCAGGTTGTCCAAGTCTTTCCTACCCTGGGGATCCAAACCAGGCCATGGATACCCTAGATGTGGTCTAGAGAGTGCTGAGCAGAGAAGGGAGAGGAAAAAAGGAGGAAAACTTTTCCTTCAGCCTTCTCTGGCACTGGAGGCTGAGATTTCCCAAGCGCTGAGGCAGGAGACATCTAAACCACATGGGATTTTGCCCACATCCAGATGCCTAGCTCCCCTGATCCTTCCTTGAAGGTCTCAGATTGAAATTACTACTTCTGTAAAAACTTAAGCGCTCAGGAGCTGGGGCTGTTCAGCCTGGAGAAGAGACAGCTCCAGGGAGACCTTAGAACAGCCTTCCAGTATCTGAAGGGAGCTGCAGGAGACCGACTCTGTCAGGAACTCCGGCTCTCCGGGGTTAGCAAGGTCCCGAGCCCGGCGGGCCCGCAGACCTCGGGGCCGCCCCAAGGGGCGCAGGCGGGCGGCGCTGGGCGCAGCCCTCCCCGTGGGGGCGGTGGGAAGGGCGGGCCAGCACCCGGAAGAGAAGCCACCGCCCGCCCGCCTGACTTCCCCAGCAAGCGGACAGGCAGGCAGGGAGGGAGGCTGGCAGGGAGGCTGTAGGCAGGCGCCATGCTGCAGTTCTTGGTGAGTCTCCCCGATGCCGCCGCCATTTCGCAGCGGGGCGGGGCGGAGTGAGGCGGGCGGGGGCAGCTCCGCGGCCAAGGGCGGAAAGTCCCTGTGTGCGGTCACCGCCCGCACCCCGCTGGGGGGGGCTCGGAGAGCGGACGGCCTTCCCCTAGCAGAGGGGCTGGCGGCGGCTTCTNGGCTCTACCTCAGCCCCCGGCTGGGTGACTGGCCTTCCTCGGCCACGAAGCCGCTTAAAAGGGGCGGTAGCGCCCGGTTTTGGCTCTACCGGCGGCGCAGCATCCCTGCGGGTGCGGCCTCAGGCCTTGCCTCTTCTCCCAGCCGCGCCCTGGGCCTTTGGGGAGCTTCGCGGCTTGGCCAGCCCCGTGTGCCACCGGGTTTGGCCCTGCTCCCCCCCAGGACAGGGCCTTAAAACTGCTCTGAAACTGAACATCCTGGTGGTTTTTTGTTGGCTTGTTTTTTTTTTTTTTTTTTTTTTTTTTTTTTTTTTTTTTTTTNTTTTGTGGGGTTTTTTTGGGGGGGTGGGTGGGTGTGTTCTTCCTAAGCCGTGCCCTTAATTTGCCTTGTGGATTTCGCAGATTTCGCTTTCTCACGGTGATGTCCTTCTCCTGCTCAGATTTCTTTGTGTTAGCATATCTGCCTCCTGGGAGAGCGGAGGGCTTCAGTCCTTGCAGTTTTGTTCGCCTTTAAGAATCCCCTATCTGAAGCAATGCATTCTTATATATAGATGCGAAGGCAAGGGGTCGTGTTTCACTACTGCCTTTCATTAAATCCCCATAACGACAGCTGAATTAGTTGACTAAAGGCTTCTGTACTTTTCTCATTTTAATATTTCTTTCTGTACAGAGAGGAGATTTAGATTGGATATCAGGAAGAAATTCTTTCCTGTGAGGGTGGTGAGGCACTGGAACAAGTTGCCCCGAGAAGTTGTGGATGCCCCATCCCTGGAAGTGTTTAAGGCCAGGCTGGATGGGGCTTTGAGCAACCTGCTCTGGTGGGAGGTGTCCCTGCCCATGGCAGGGGCGTTGGAACTTGATGATGTTTAAGGTCCCTTCCAACTCTAACCATTCTATGATTCTACATTCCCCTAAGCTCCTCAGGGTGTCTGAAGTGAGATGCCTGGCTGCCATTCATTAAATACTTAATGGATGCCGGTATTCTTACCACTAAATGTGGAAATAAATTACCTGACCGAAAAAGATGTTGTTTTCTGGTGTAGCAAAACATAGAAACAGTTCTGTTTTTCATTCCAGTGGTGTAAGGGATACTCTAGAGTTTTAATTGTGTTGAGATATGTCCCTGTAAGTACAAACAGTGTCTGATACTCTTTCATCTTTTATTGGGGGAAAAGTAATTTAACTGGCTAATAAGTTTCGTACCAAGTGTTGATGCAGAGCAAGAACAGCTTGTTTTAAGTTGGGAGAGTCTCATGTGTGTTTGTGAAACAAATAAATAAGGTCTGTTTCTTTCCTAAGCTTCAAAATAAAATGCAATAACAGTTATGAAAGCTGTAGTCATTTCTGTAGCTGTCTTTTGTTAAAGTCTCTTTGCACTCCACTGAAAACACTCAAGTAAATACTCTTGGACACTCTCAAAGTTTTTGTGTTTATCAACTCTACTGCTTGATTCTAATGTTTTTTCATTTCAGTTGCTAGATGACAATGTCTTATTAATTATGGCTCCTTGATTAGCCCCTGGCAGTTAGAAAAAAGTTATACTAATTCTGAGTTTCTTCCATTTTTGGGTGTAGTTTGGGTGTTTGACTCTTGCTCGCCCTTGTTAGGACTGCCACAAGGAGATAAAGGGATAATCTTGTAAACCACATAGTTTTGCTATCCAGAGTTAAGCATAAAATAAACACTTGTTTAAAGTGCAGCTTGAAATGCTGTGTAGAAATTGGAAGACCCTGAACTCTCATCAGCTCTGTTGTCCTTAGTTAACATGCACATTTTAATTGGCTATATGTTTTGCAGGCTTCATCTTTGAAGTCTAAATAATGAAATGTTTCCTTGTGCTTGAATTGTCAACTGTAAAAGGAAATGTAACTGGGTAGATTGCTCTTGAATGCCATGCTAGACCTTTCAATAAAGGAGTCCACTTAAAGGGAGTACTGATGTCGCTACTATCGGTATCAAATAAGTCTTGTCACACAGCAGAATATGATAGTTGTCCCATCTTTGGAAATATTCTATGGTAAAGCTTAGAAAACTGCTAATAAACAAGGACTGGGGCTGTGTTTTCAGGTGAGTTCTCAGACAGTGCTAAAGATAGAGGAAATTCCCCTCTGCTAGAAGGGATTCAAAGGAATCACAGGTTGGGTTTACATCAGAAGTGTATAAGAAAATACTGAACTGACTTGCAGTCATGGTTCATTTGGCAGTTTTCAACCAATTTTAGTTTTCTATAACAAGCTTTTCACCAGTGGAGTATGAATCACTGGAAAGACAAGCTCTACTGTATCCTGCTTTGGGTGTGGAAAAGATGTCAGTATGTGATGGCAAAGTTGTTACTGTGGACAGTGGTTTTATTTGTCTTAAAATATCTTTATTTTAACAGCGGTGACCATAAGTAATAGCAGATTTCTTAAATAGAACTGACATCAACTGACTTATAGAGGGATTTGTTTCCTGGCAATGACTGAAGGCAAAATATTAGTAGCATCCCATTCCAAAATAATCAAATGAGTCCTCGTAGTGTAGGAGGTACTTATTATGAAATGTAACGATACAAATAAAATCTAGGATCTTGGGGAGTTGCTGAATGAAAATCTCATCACCTATCTTTGAAGAGAGGAATATCCTTTACTCAAAAAGTGCTGTTATGCTTGAGGATTGTCCTCAGCTGGCAACAGGGTCTGGGCCAGGAACTGGGCTTCTGTTTTGCTCTTGTTCTCAGATGTGTTTTCACAGACACACTGCAGCAGCTACAAGTTTGCACAGTTGTCAAATGAGTTTGTGCCCTGCTTCCAACCAACAGTGGTTTCCTGCCTTAGAGGAGGCCCTAGATCAGAGTGGATTTGGCTGAAAACTAATCTCTTGGGGCCAAAGGGGTCTGGAAGGTGCACAGCTGATAGTTGTTGCAGAAAAGAAGTAGCAGGTTTACATCAGTTTAAGTTGATGGAGGAGCACTACTCCTAAACCTTCTATGGTGAGACTGAGATCTTTTTGCAGTCTGAGCTCTGTTCTGACTTTCAGTCTTGAGAAGTTTAGTTTTTGTTTGTTGGTGGGTTTTTTTTTACTATATATTACTGTGTTATGTAGTTGTATATGTGTGTTTCTCTCCAGAATTAAGCATAGTTTTAATGGGGTGTTGCTTTAGACTTTCCAGACATGGACCAAGAGCTCTGTGATGTGTAGGTCCCTGCTGCTCTCCACCATTTTTACAGGAGTGGGTAGGCCTCTGTGGGTCTGCAAAGAATTTTACAAAGATGATGATAGCCTGATCCAATTGGTTTTGGAGATGCGTATTGAAAACACAACTGTGCTGTATTTTGGAAATGATGGTAAGATTTTCCTGGTGAGGAAGATGGGTAAAATTACACCTCTTTGGAAGAAAGAGAGGTAGTTCTGTAAGAAAGTAGTAGAATTGAAACTCTTCAGTCTTCACGTGACTTGCAATATTCCTTTTCCTAATTTATTTTAACCTTTTAATGCTTTTGATAGAAGGATGTTAACTGTTTTTTTCCCCCTTTCTTCCTTTTTAGCTTGGTTTTACTCTTGGCAATGTGGTTGGGATGTATCTGGCTCAGAACTATGATGTGAGTATTCTTGTATTCTCAAAGATAAACTTATTCTGAACTGAAAGTAAAAGACTATTTTCCCTCAGTCATAATTGAATCAGTCTTTTTTTTGATGGTTTATTTTATTTAAACAGAATCCAGATTGTACTGACTTTAGTTACAGATGAACTAGAATGCAAATAGAACCAAAAACATCTATCTCTTTGACATCTTTCTAATGAGAGTAGTGCTTGGAACTTTAACTGGTGTTGCGGCCCTAGAGCACAGATATGGTGAACAGGCACCTGCATATGTAGAGGCAGAAGAAACAGAAAAGGTTTAGTGACTGCTTGCTGATTATACTGGCACTAAAATACTGTTTTCCTGACTCTGATACTGTGTCTGCTTACAGTCTTCTCCACTCAGTACAGCTGTTCATTACTTCAAAACCCTTCCAAGCATCTGTAAGGTCTGTCTTCTGTCCTGGTAATGAAAATAAGTTTTGCCAGCTTTTTTTGAAAATTCAGTGTCTACTACTGCTTCAAACAATCTTTCTTTCCTTCTTTTCTCACAATGAGAAGAGAAAGAAAGTGAACTTTATCTCCTCATTTCTCACAGTGAACAGAGATTTATTTATTTTTTCCACTGTGAGAGTTAGAGTGGAAGAAGATTTAGAGATACGTTTTCAATACAAGTTTTTTTATATTTCTGCGGAATCAGCAGAATCCTTTATATGAGCAGTACCACTTAGCTGTTTACAGGCTAAAGGAGTCAATGAAATTTAACATTTTTTTTTTTCTTACTATATTATTCTAGGGCGTGTTTTTCTTAAAAGCTGTTTATACTCAAAACTCAGGTGACATTTATGATTTGCATTCTTCTCATCTTCAGTATTGAAGTCATCTTGCTTGGATAATCTAATTTTTTCTTCTTGCTCATGTAGAAATTTTTGTGGTTCTTCCTGCTCAGTCGCTCCAGTAAGAGTATTAATAGAACACCAATATATATTTTGCCTTGTTATCAAAATATAGTCATAAGAACATATTTGGATGTATCAATATGTATCGTAAACAAGGTGTAGTGCTTTTCTGGCAGCACTAATAAAGTATTGCCACAAGAGGGGGACTAAGGCTTTTGATTTGCAGGAAATACTTCCCTGGGAATGTAACACTGACTTGCAGGATAAACATGGTAATTTTGTTGCTGGGATGGATGATGATTTGTTTCAGATGACATCTAAGATAAAATTGTTATTATATAACGCGGTCCTAATTCTGCAGCTATATGCACATGTGCTTAGCTATAAGTACACAGAAGGTTCTGCTGACAGCAGTGGACTTTTCTTGGTTTAGTTTAAATGTCACGTCTTACAGACTGGGCTTTTAATTTTGTTTGCTCAAACAACTCAACTTAGAAAGGGGAGGTAAGAGAAACTTACGATGTTACCTGTACTATCAGCCTCAAACCATCCAATGAGAGAACTGCTGGAAACGAGAGAGTCTGTTTAGACTAACTTTGCTTCTGTTCTGTGGTCAGGTTAAATATGAAGTAAAAGCCCATGATTTTTATAACAGCTACCAGTGGGAATTTTGCTTTAGTTTCCCTTTAATCAGCTTATAAAATTCTATGTTGTCAATTCCTAGTTTTAGCTAAAGACATAAGACTGTCTATCCCTTGCCATTAAAAGTTACTTCTTTTTTTTTTTTTTTTTTTTAAAGTTTTNTTTGTAAAGTTGTCAAAATTTACTCTTGGATTGCTTTATCAAAATGCTTTTATTTGCAAAAGAAAGCTGAGGTTCCAAAGTTCACAAGCGGTAAATTGAATTTTCATTCAAGTGTGAAACAGCAAAAGGTTGCCAATTTGCAATGCAGTAGAAGAATTCCCCAGTGGGTAATTTTGGTTCACACAAGAAGGACCAGAAGTATTTCTTCATAAATTTCTTGGACATATTTCTTACTCTTGAACATCTCTTTTCTCTTGATTTGTGACCAGTATAGTGCAATCTATTCTCCCTTCCCAAAGTCATTATTAAAGTCTGTGCATCAGTGTTTAAATCGGCTTATTCTTTGCCAGTTTGTCCTCTTCCAGTGAGGAAGCCAGACTTGTCTTACTGAATTTCTGGTAAAGTGATCTTTTTTTCTCCTTCCTGTTCCCATCTAGCTGACTTAGTCTAAACAATCTAAAGTATTTTCTGAAGCCTCACGTGAGATGCGTTCATCTGCTGCTTGCTTGATGTTGCTTTGTTTTCAACCTCCATGCAAGATAACAGATTCTGGAAGTAACTATCTTTTGCAAATCAGTTTAAACTTCATGGAATTCTTGCTGGGTTTGTGGTATTGTCTTTCCTGCTGAGGCTTGTGTAGCTCAGGACTTTTTCTTAATTCATGTGGTTTTTGTTTCTTTTTTGATTTTTGTCTTTAAAGATTCCTAACATTGCAAAGAAGCTTGAAGATTTTAAGAAGGATGTGGAAGCTAAGAAGAAACCTCCCAATGACAAGTCATAAGAGAGCAATGTTACCCAGATCACCTCTGTGCATACATCAAGGATGCAATTTACCTTTCAGGCAACAAAGGTCAAGTAGAGGGTTGGCATGGGAGGTTCCTCCACTTTTAGTCTCCTGAAAATGGAATGTCCTTCTTTTGAAAGAGCATCTGTGAACTTCTCCTGGGACTGATTTTCAAGGGTCTAAGAATCTGGATTTGAGGCTGATAATATGACTGGATAAGATTGTTTGTATTTTTTGTTATTGCTTTTCCTAATATTTTGTAACCCATTTTTACCTGATCCAACTGGAGTCCTGTTAGCCCTGCTACTATGCATACCTCACACTTTGTAATACCCTGGTTCTTAGATCATCACAAAAGAAATTAAATGCATCAAGAAGTAACTTTCTTGTCATTTATTGTGAGCATCAGTACTTCACTGTCCTTAAGATCTGCATTCCATTATTGGAGATGGGAAAGTTCATTTGTCAAACTGAACTGGGGGGAAGGGGGAGTTCCTGCTCTTTCCGTTGTGTTAAATGATCACTTACAGCAGTGAAGACTTTGCACAAAGGTGGCTGACTTCAAAAAGTGTAAAAAGCCATCAACTTTAACCAAAATTTCAAATCAATTTTTTCTTCTGTTATTATCTCTTTTTCCTCTTCTCTTTGGTTGCTTGAGGATATCTCTGGAGTGATGGGGAGGATGGAAGAGAGAAGAATTGTCTTCCGTAAGTGGTAACAGGGGCACATGAAGGTAGGCAGATACATTGTGAATCCAAACCATTCACTTTATATACTTAATGGTCCAGTTTCTGTAACTGTTCTGAGTATGCTTTTTTACTGCCTCTTGGTATGGAGCAAGGACTAGAGCTTAGTATTTCTATGATATATATCTATCAAAGAGCTTGGTCAGCAGGTTAAGGGAGGTCATTCTACCCTTCTACTCTGCCCTGCTGCAGCCACATCTACAGTATTCTGTCCAGTTCTGGTCTCCCCAGTTCAAGAAGGACAGGGATCTGAGTTCAGCAGAGGGCTATGAAGATGATTGAGGGACTGGAGCACCTCTCTTGTGAGGAAAGGCTGAGAGACTTGGGTCTGTTTAGCCTGGAGATGAGAACGCTCAGAGGGGATCTCATCAATGCTTATAAATATCTAAAGAGTAGGTGTCAAAAGGATGGGACCAGACTCTTTTCAGTGGTGCTCAATGACAGGACAAGAGGCAACAGGCACAAGCTGTAACACAAGAAAGTCCGTCTCCACGAGGAAAAACAACTTTAAGAGTAACAGAGCACTGGAACAGGCTGCCCAGAGAGATTGTGGAGTCTCCTTCTGTGGAGATAATTCAAAACCTGGATGTGTTCCTGTCTAGCCTGCTGTAGGTGAACCTGCTTTGGCAGTGGAGTTGGACGAGATGATCTCCAGAGATCTCTTCCAACCCCTACAGTTCTGTGATTCTGTGGTGCTCCCAGTACTTCCTCATTCCTGTCATGGTCTTAAGCCTATTGTCTTTGCATTTGGTTCAGTTGTCTACCATGTATTTTCTTGGGATTAGAACCATTTATCTACTGTCCCTATTGTCTGTTTGGTATGTTTTCTTTACCCATTGTTGCCACTAAAAATGCTGATGTGTGTGAAAATATACATCATGTTGTTTTACTGCCCTCTTCTGTTTGAATGGAAAGCAAATTCTGCATTTGGAAACCATAGTTTTGCACAAATTCTGTTGTAAATTGTGAAGAAAATATTGCAGTAATTTGAATAGATGTAAATTTTATTAATTCATCGATCTATTAAATAAAAATATTTTTTTTCCCTGTAAAATAGAAGAGTCCTGTCAACTCTGTAAGGTGCTTGGTGAAGGGAATAAATAAATAATTCGCAAATAAAGTACAGCCATGTTTAGTTATTACTGAATGGCTTTCACAGACTTCAGACCAGAACAAAGAAACTGTCTTCCACAGACAAAAAAACTTTTCCGTAAAGTGAGACAGCACTGCACAGCTGTTACAATGTTTTTGTGAATGGGATGAACTTAGTTTCCCCCAGTTTCCCATTGTTGCTTTTTCCTTCCCATTCTCTTTACTATTCTTGAGCAGAGTATTGAAAAATACTGGCTCTAACCCATTCATATGTCTTTGCTTGTCATATAAAATTACCTTAGTGTTTAAGGCTGAATTATTTCTTTCCTCAAATGTGTTTTATGTTCTTCCCTTTCTTCACACAGACCTGAGAATGGAAATAATAGTTAAAATCTCTGTATTTGTTGCCGAACGGGCCTCTGTTACTCTAAAAGAGTAATTTGGGGCTGAAACTTTCAGCCAAGCATTCCAAGTCAATGTTAGAATTCTTTTTTCCTATCAGATTATGAAATGAACCAGCTGTAATGCTGTACAAACAATATATATTCATTAATATTAAAGACAGGAGTTCCTAAGTGTTTCCCACTGTTTGAAACACTTTCCATTTTAGCTCAATCTGCCATTTTTGTCCCACATAGTAATCTGGCGAGCTGGATAACCTTGTGAATTTGAGAAGAATTGTGTGTTACAGCTACTGTCTAACGGGTTTTACCTAACTGATTCAGCCTGAAGCACTCCTAGGTGATGCTAAAGGTTAACCTTGGATTTCGGAGGCAGAAAGTAGATATGGATGATGACTGCCTCAAGCAGATCTTGCATCAGAGGCTCTGAGGTCTCAGAGGGCTTTGGATACAGTGGTGTGATAGCAGGTTGTAAAGGATAGATGCGTCTTCCAGATCCCTAGAAGCAAGTTTTCCATTCAACATGGGGATTGTGAATTTCTGCATGTTCAAAATACCTGTGTGGATAAGCTGGAACTGCCAGCTAAAATAGGCAGTCTTTCTTTTGGTAAAAGCTATTAAGATACATGCAGTTGTATCCATTGTCATGTATTGATTTTTCTGAGACATCCTAGGAGGTGATGGTTCAAGGCAAAAGGGAAGGAAAGGAATTTGTGAACTACTAATAGATTTTTTACATATTTACTCTGGATTGAGACTTGTGGTGGAAAATGCTGCCCCGGTGCTCTTGACCATCTTCCATTGAATTACAGGAAAGCGTTAATACTGAAAATATGTGAAATGCCAGATAGCAAAGCTAATTATTAGCTTAGTAGGCACCGGAGTTCAACTGATGTAGTTACAGAACTTCACTAACACAAATGCTCATTGGTGCTGTTTCATGTCGCAGAACCACAGACCCTTGCCTCGTGATGTATGCTCTAACCCTTGATTGTCATGGCTTAGGACATGCTCTGGTATGCCCGTGTGTCTCTTCTACTGGGGAGCCCAGAGCTGGACATAACAGTTTACATGTGTTTCACCAGGGCTGTGAAGAAGAGAAGGATCACCTCCTCCCTCAGCCTGTGGAGTATGCTCTGCCTGATGCAGTGTGCCCTTGACCACCTTTGCCTCAAGCACACATTACTGACTCACGTTTAGCTTTCCTATTGGGATAACCAGGTCCTTTTCTAAAAAGCTGTTTTCCTGTTAGTTGGCTCCAGTTTGTACTGGAGTGTGAGATTATTCCTCCCCTAATACAGGGCTTTGTGTCTCCCTTTGTTGATACATTCATGAGATACATGTTGGTCCATTTCTCTGGTCTGTGAAGGTCTGAGTGACATCCCAGCCATTTTGCGTATCAACTACTCCTGATTTTATACTGTCTACAAACTTGCTTTGTATGCACTCTGTTCTGTTGTCCAGGCCATTAATAAATATGCTAGTATTCGGTAATTCAGTATTGGCCCTGGTGTTTTCCCCGGGGGTAGAAGGCCACTAGAATCTGGCCTTCAGGTGGACCTTGTGGTCTTGACCCCAGGCCTTTAAGCCCAGCATTTCAGACAGTTTTCAGTCTACACTACCGTTGACTTACCTAGTTCGTGCTTCCTCAATTTGTCTGTGAGGCTGTTGTGGAAGGCCATGCCAGAAGCCTTGCCAAACAACATGCATTACTCTCTCCTCATCAACCAAGCTAGTCATTCTGTTGTATAAGTGCCAGGCTGGTCAGGCATCATTTACCCTTCATTAATTGATGCTGATTACTCCAAATCGCTTGTCCCTCATATGTTTGGAAACAGCTCTGTCACCTTCCCAAGGACTGATGTCTGACTAACTGGCTTTTAGTTCCCCAAATTTTCCTTTTTGAAGATAGGAGTGACATTTGCGTTGTTTCAGTCCTCAGGGGCCTCTCTGGCTCAGCATAAACGTTCAAACACATTAGAGAGTGGCCTACAAATTACATTGGCCAGCTCCCTCAGCATTTCTTTAGATTTCCTTCAGCAGCTTGTGTACCTATAGAGCACCCTGTTGTTACAAAATCAGGAGCAAAAGGCCTTTATAGGCTTCCCAAGTGAGCCTGGCTAGGGCATTAAGGCACTCAGGGTCCTATCATTGGCCTTCCTAACCCGATCTGAGTTTCCTAACCCATCAATATTACCTCCAGCCACCTTCTCTAAAACTGGGGTAGACTATGGAAGAGTTACTGAAGGACAGGGAATAGTTTAATGAAGCCAACTCCTTTCCCTTATGTTTTTGCATTAGGTAGCATCATCTACCTCAGAAACATTTATTATGGATTTCAGGTAAAGATACATGACTTCTGTTAATGTAGAGTATCACTCTTCACAGTATTTCTGATGAGTAATGTAACATAGTGGTGATCTGGCAGCACAGGACATTTCTCAGTGGTGATACTGCAAGGAGTTGTGGTATCACTCAAAAAAAAAAAAAAAAAGATAAAAAAATGTGCCCTTGTGAAAGCAGAATTTTTCCACTGTGGTTCTCCCTCGTGGTTCTACTTTGTCCTGTAATGCTGGCAGCTGTGTGCACCGACAGCTGCTACAACTCCTCTATGCACGCTTTCTTGGAGAGATTTGTTATATATACTCAGCATCTGGAAATGTGCTTTGAAGGGCCCAGATTACTGTCAGCCCAGTACAGCTAGCCCTTAAATAACTGGTGAAATAGAAATGTTGCAAAGGAAGAAATTGGGATTTTCAGAATTAATGAGGAGTTGATTTCCTAAGTCTAGATTATATATGTGTTTCCAGAAACATGATTGTGAATTGGTATGCTTATGTAAAAACCAGTATTGGTTGTATGTGATGCAGGATTCTTTTCAATATTAGGAAGTGGTGGTGGGTATTGGAGTGCATATGTTACTCACAAACTCCATAGAGAAATTTCCTATACAGCTCTTTATTTTTGCTTCAGATGGACAAGAAAAAGTAGAGACTTAATTCTATTTGTTCCATTTCTCCATGGTATAAGCTAACCTTTACTTTACAAAGTGCAGAGCCAAGGTCATTTTTATTGAATTTGTGCTGAGATAAAATAGCTGTGGAGGTTATTTGCTTTTTCACCTGAAACATACATTAGTTGCAAATGGTCAAATTTACTCTCTTGAAAAATAAACCATATTTCTTAAGTTGCCTTCAGAATAGATGTTCCCACCAAAACTGATCCTGGCTTTAGTCTTTAATACATCTAGAAAATAACCAAGTACCCCTTTCCTGTAAAAGGCAGACTCAAACCATAGCTACACAAGTAATTTTCCTGTAGTGTGAGCCCAGACCTTGGAGTGGAACATATTGTTGGCTTTCTGGGTGAACACAGAGATTTTACAACCTTTTGTCACACTGATTAGAGCCCTTCTCTGTCAACTGCACCTTTGGGTCCATGCTCTGCTTTTTCTCCTGCGAAATAAAACGTTACACTGTCAGCCGCAGAATGAATAATTGCTCGGTGTAAATCACCTCATTTTACTTCAGTGAAATTATTCAGGTTTTATACCATTGTGGATAAAAACACAAAATAATGTAGCCTTAATAGGATTCTAGTAAAAGGTAATATAAAACTGTAAGATAAAATAGTACCCAGCTACTAGTTAATGTGATTATGCTTTTTAGATAGGAATTTTAAATTCTGGTCTGAAAGCAGAACTTCTGTTTTTGGGGCTTGATAGATGTGCTGAATGTTCAGAGCATCTGGAAATTACTTAATTTGAAAACAGATTTATTTACCCTCTGAAGAAAAGACTTCAGCTTTGTCTATTGGTAGAGACAAATCTGACAGTAGGCTATAAATTACCAGTGAAAAATTTCCAGTTTTCTTTCTCCTTGCCACTTATTTATTTATTTATTTATTGTTAAAAAGGAGCAATAAACACCCATTGCTGTCACCCTATGAGCCATGGAGCTTCCCAACCTCAAGCTTGTAGTTAATCTGCTGATACTTTTCATTTTTGCTTTGTGATATTCTAATTATGCCAGTAAATACTTTTCACGTACTTTCTTACATCTTCAGTGAAATGAAAGATACCGTGTGTGAGTGTCTAAGGGCAGGATGTGTCTGTGGTGCATGCAGTGACTGATCTGATGTGGAAAAAGGGCCAGTACAGTATGTTGCCTTCCTGAAAATGCCTGGTGGGGCATGGCAGTGACAAGTGCCAGCAGCTGTGTCCTGAGAGCACCGAAACAGAAGGGAAGGCTGCTGGGGAAATTCCTTGCCGCAGTCCACTCCAAATTTCTCTGCACCAATCTTGTGATATGAAAACTGTGCCAGAAGAGTACTAATGGAAGTGTTTCTGAAGAAATATTGCTCAAAATGTACAACACAGAGTCAGGCAATTTCCATTTACCTAGTGCTATTGGTGGCCACCCTATTTGATTTGTGAGTAATCTTAGATCTCCCTGAAGCTGATTGGCATGCCAGCTGCTCGTCTCTCTTGCAAATGAGAATATCCCGTGTTCATATCCCCTGGGAAAGGTGTGGGATAGCAAGGCCTGATGGAAGCTGGGCTGAGAAATGGGTATTAGGAGCTAGGAGCTATGCCGAGCCACTAGACAATTTGAAAATGGTGGTGGATGAAGCGTGAAGTGAAAAGGATTAGAGGATGAGCACACAATAAAAGGCTCAGAGCGGCTAAAGCCTTGTGAAGAGAGCAACACAGAAAGAGAGTTTCTTGTCGGGAGGAGAATGACTGAAACTAACTTTGAGGACTGTAAACAGAGATGTCCTTCTTATTGTCCATGGGGATAGGACCTTTGGTAATGCAGACACCACTGAACACTGAGGTGCTTGTTCTTGGAGAAAGCTGCCCATGGTGGGCAGGTGTTGCAGCCCTCCCTCACCTGCGTCAGTGGCTTCTGTACTGAGGGACTGCAGCTCATGCTGAGAGGGCGGCCAGGGGACCTCTGATATGAACACCATGTCAGCATCTGTGCCCAGCAACAGCTCTTTGCTGGGGAGCAGGGAGAGACACAGGGAAAGGAGCTGGAGTGGTGTGGAAGATCTGGATCCCAGAGGCAGATATTTGTATGCTGGGGTGCAGCAGAGCAGCAAGCTCAGGACAGGGGAACACAGGAACTGGGGAGGTGAGAAGAGTTCCAAAAGTGACAGTGAGGTCCTGTTTCATGGATTAGGAGGGTACAGGGATGCACTGAACCATTGACACACAGAAACACTTTGTTTTTCAAACCAAATTTACAGCAATGACTATGAAGATGAATTGTTTTGCTAAAGGATGCTGCCTGCTGCTTTCTGGCACAAGGGCTAAGACATGCTCTTGTGATTTTCCCATTTTGCTCTCCCTCTGGCAACCTATGACCTCTTCTTGTTCCTGTTTATTTTCAAGACAAGTCTGTGGGATCCCTTTGTTTTGACAGAAGCAGTAAACCTACACCTCCTGCTGTCTCAACACTACTTCCCAAAGGACTTTGTGGGTTATGAGCTGAGATTGATCCTATTTATATTCTCATAGAGCACCAGAATATGCAGTAGTGAATAATTTATTTTATTGACTTTTTTTTTTTTTTTCAGAATAGACAGTTACACTAACATCTAGAGAGCCTAGATTATAAATGGAAAGCATAAAAATTCATTGAAGTATATATATATAAAGAGTGGGATTACATGAGATCTGATCATCTTAATGTACAGCTTAAATGCATTGACATTAAAGAAATGATTAAAAACAGGACATAAATTTATGGAGTATCACAGGGATCCAGTCAGAAAAACTGGGCATTCACGTTGCAGATGATAAGGAAATCGGCCTTTTGGTTTGGTAGTTATCTGCTCTATGTCACAGTTTCCTACATTTGAATTTCCTGTTCTCTGGGCTGCTAGAGAGCAGGCAGGCGTGATGTTCAAGTGAATGCACGCAATGAGGAGATATAGCAGCACCACTCCACTTCAGCCCTCTCCCTTCTTACTCATGGAGCAGCACTGAGTGCCATCTCGGATGAGATTTTACTGTCTTCCTCAGGGGATCATAACTGTGTATCTATCTAATCAGCAGCTAAAGAGCGAGGAGAGCAATGGGTCTGTTGGCCTGGTGAGGTTTTGCTGGTCACAGCTTCCCCTGCTGAAGAAGCTCCCACTGCAGTACAATGATAATGAAGGAAGGCATTGAACAAAACTGTTTGTTTCTGAACTTCTTCCTTCCAGAGCAGAGGTTGCAAGTTTTGCAATACTGGCAACATGATACTAGTGCTGTGGAAAAAAAAAAAAACCAAACATTTTCCTTTCCAGGAGAATTCTCCTTCCGTTTGGTTTGGTGGTTTTTGTTATCCCTTTGAAGTACTGTAGCTGGTAGTCGGTAGCTGTATTTCTGTCCAGGCCGTATGGGTTAGGTGGGAAAGTGTTTTTTCCAACACAGTAATGAGTCACCTCGGAAGAATAATAATTTGCCTGTAAAAGATGTAGGCTTTTAAAACTCTTGGTCTGGAAATAAGACTTACCCTTCGTTTATTGTAGGAGTCAATGGTTAGGACTCAATATCCTACTACTGAGTACATCAGTGTATGTGTACTTGTCTTCTGTCATTGGAGTTCAATATTCCCTATTTTACCAGTCCTACATAATTGTTTTAGGGCATGAAAGAACCATAGGCAAAAAATTTGGAGGAAAGATTTTTTCAGAGTCATAGTATTACAGGAAAAAGCAACAATGGAGCAAAACTAATCTCGCCTTTTAACTCATGTTGATTTTCAGAACTGAAAAGCTTAAGCAGACCTCCATGTGGATTTTCTTCATGGTTTTGCTGTGGATCCTGGTTCTATGTATACACAAGTTTTCTCCTTTCTTTCATATGTGCAATGTAGGTTCAATATTTTGTCCCAATTTGCTTTGGCCTTGCACTCTTTTTTGTTGGAGATTATGTTTGGCGAGTGATGTTACCAACTGCTGCCCATTCTGGAAAAGTATTCAGCTGGAAGAGTCTAATTCCCCAAGTGTTGATTGCCACCATGACAACAGCCAGACCAATGAGGTTTACACCCAAGCCAGCTTTCACCTACAAAGGCAAAATGCATCAGAGTGTTATCAATGACAACTTGACCAAAAACAGTTAATGTGGAAAAGAGAAGGCAGTAGGGTGTGTATATGTATCTATACTGACATATATATATAGTGATAAGTTATATATACTGGTTTCCAGAGCCATTGTTATGTATTAGAGTATACATTGTGGGGGTATTCAGAAATGATGGAGGTTGATGCAGCTCGTTGGGAAACTACCCCATTTGTCACTTGAACTGCTTAATTATAATCAGAACAGGGTAATAGCAGGGTAATAATTACATGACTTATTGTAGAGCTATGTGATCAGTCTGATTTCTCATGCTTTCCTGTGCTTGTCTTCACAGGTCAATGCATGGGATTGTGTACTTCTGTTCTTTGATACCTCTTTAGACCATTGCATTCATAAAAAAAATAAAGATGAGAAATGCGTGTGAGAAATATCCTGCACCAGATACATGAATGTTCTTAACCTGACAGCTCAGTCGCATAGCAGCAGTACAGATCAATATGACTTTATATTAGTACCAATATCATCATTATTATTATTATTGGCTGCTGGATGTGGGGGCAAGGTGTCATAGTTACCCAAAGCTTGGGAGGATATACCCGATCTCAAGACTCACCATATCTTTAATCTGGCAGTGCCCGTAACTGAAGACAATGGCATTTGGAGGATTACCCACTGGTAGCATCACAGCAAATGAGATACACATGGTGACAGGAATCAGTGTGTATAAAGGGTTGATAAGCAGGGTTTCTGACTGGAAGGAGAGAAGTGTTTCACATAATCAATAAAAGCCACTGCTCACAATTAGGATTAAAAGACCCTGTCTGCTTTATGTGAGGTAAGATTCTGTGAATCTCACCTCCCTGGCTTATAAACTTAAGTGTGGAATTATTTTTTGTTGGATTTTTTTTTGAAGTAGAGCAATGCTATAATTTAGAGCTGGTCATGCTCCAGGGATTTCCCTTGAGACATTTCACACTGAGGGAGGGTAAAGATTTTGACTATTAGTCTGCCTTTACTCTTTTTTCCACTTGTTCCCGATGTCTTTATGTCTTGTGTCTTCTGGATCTTAACACTGACTACCACCTCAGTCTCCATCCAAGAGAATTCACAACAGGTTGATGTAAATAACTTACTTCTTTTAGTTGCTGAAGATACTGAGACCATTATGTGAAGTCATCCTGAACAGTGCTTAAGAAAACTAGTTGTTTGTGGTCCAAACTCACATGGCGAGAAGGCAGTGATGATAGAATAGTCTTTACAGTGGTCTAAAGAATTGTTCTTCCACTGCAGTCTTCAGTGGTGATGAAATATTGCTATGGTCTGGTTTTATGTCAGAGGGAAAGGGAAACGTGTACCTTTGTTTTGGAGAGGGAAGTGCCTGCAAGTTAAGTTACTCTTATAGTCAAAAAAGAGAGACTATCTTAAGATGGCAGTTCAGACTACAAAAAGTAGATTACTACTCTGTATTTCTCTTTAGGAGGGTCTCATTCTGCATGGAGCAGAGGTAAATCTGAACTCACAAGCCATCCTAACATAATTACTTGTTTTCATCTGAGCATATCTTCGTATTATCTCAGAGCTGTTCACAAAATGTACTTCAGGACAATCTCATTAAATTATTACAATAGAGAAACAGGATTAAGGCCTTGCATTCTTGGTAAGAAAAGCATCATGTTACATAAAATAAAAGAAATAAGCAATTTTCTGTAACTGCTATTCCAATATAGAATGAAATTTGTATCTCTTCTCTGCCTCTGTCACTAGTCTCCTGATTATTATTTCTTTTTTGTCTCTTACAAACATCTCTGCTTTCCATGCCAGATGCTAGTATGCTTACCAGATCAAATCTGATATAAAATTCTCTACTATAGTCTTTTCTTACAAGTGGTGAGTGGGTGACTACTAGCCAATGAACAGCACATTTAAAATAACATTGAAAAGAGTATCTCAGGCTTTACATGGACTTCACCTATCTTGTTGATTGCATCATCACCTTTTCTTGTTCTTAGACTGTGAATCCCTCAGTGCAGCAGCTGTGTTTTCACAATGTCTGTGAGGTGTTGAATAAATTTCTTGGTGCTAACATATACTTTTGACTGCCCAAGTTGATTGTTTTTCCTAAACCCAAGACTGCAGAACAGCAGCTTGGGAACTGAGGCTAGATTTCATGTGATCAGGGTGCAAATTCCCTGATGTTCTGGAACTTCCCCACAAGCCTGTCAGAAAACAACAGACTGAAAATGTCATTGTTTTTACTCACCATGCTGCATAAAATAGGCAGGAAGATGGTTATGGTTGCCGGATTACTAACGAACTCTGTTACCAGGGACACCAAAATGCAGGCCAGCAGAGTTACAGCCCAGTAGGGAAGGCTGCTCAGGCAGAGCATTTGGCGTCCAATCCATGTAGAGAGGCCAGAGGTCTGGGGAAAAGGCAGAAGCACAAGAATGACTCAGTGCTTAGTAGGTTTGTAAAACAGATTCTTCTATTTGGGGCAATTTGAGTCAGAGAATCCCAACAGTAAATCAACAAAGTTTAGGTCAATTTCTGCATTCCCTTTTGTTCAGTAACTGCAGTGCCTAATAAATAGTTGTCCATAGTAATAAAGAGATAAATTTGGCAGTTAATGATATTAAAAAGCCACCAAGCCTGATCCCTCTTTCTTCAACATGTAAACTAGAGTATTGCAAATTGGTGATGAAGGATTGCACGGTCTGTGAAGAATTAATCTCGGAATTAAAATACACAAATTTAGTTGTCTACATGTGGGAATCTGTAGGAGGGCTAGATGTGTATTCATGAATTATACTGAATGTAAATACAGCCAGTAGAGGCTGATTTGAGTATGATTTGTCCAGTCCAGCACTAGGAGCGTAATCCATTTGCCAAAAGAAGAAAATCCAGTGGAAGCTGAGAAGTTCTCCCTCTGTCTGGTTAGCTGTTAGTTGAGAAAGCATGAGGTCTCCTGCAGATCCTGTGTTGTGTCTGCCAGCCTTGAAGGAACATCTAGGTATTCTAAAGCATCAGAAATGGCACCTGCTTACACAATTGACTTGAGCCCTAACCATCTTTTTGTTTGCTAGATAGGTGCCCATTGAATGCAGGGAGTAGGTTATATACAAACTCTAAAGTATTCTCATTGTAAATCCAGCCTCAGGAGTGTGCAAAGGGATAAAGTCCAGGTTTATAATTTTTCTTTTAGGAAGGAGCATAAATCTAAATCAGTACCTTGCATCCAGCTGCTAAGGCATAACCTCCTCCGACCAATACTACAATCTCCCAAGGCATGGTCTTCTGGAAGTCCTTCCAGGTAATAATGGGATCCAGTGTATTAATGTCTGTTGACTTTTCACCATCTCCTATTCAAAATAAAGCAAATGTGTGACCAGTATTACATCGGACTTTTTGCAAAAAATTTCACATTTTCACACTAGTAGGAATAATGAAATATCCATGGAAATTGAGAACTATCTGTCAGAGAGGTGAAGAACCTATTTCTCTGGTTAGCTTGGCCTCAGAAAATACAACATATTAATTCCAAATGCCCTGACTTCCTCTTGTCTGTTCTGTTTATGTGAATAGTTATAAACCCCTGTGTTTCATTCTATAGCTTTTTTAGGGACCACATGCTCTGCTGTGTATACGTGTGTGGAAATTATCTGTAAACTAGAAAGATGGAGTTACATTACAATTATTTTCTCAAAAAAGGCATTTTCTCTCTCCAGTAGGCTATGAAGCTTGATAAAGTGCATTTATGTCCCTAGGTTTTATCTGAGGACATTATTTTTTTAGATGCCTGAGTATTTTTTTTGAAGTAGTGTTAGAGAATGTAATTTTTCCTAAATGCTGCATATATGTCAGTATAAAAAAGAAACATATCTGTGAATATTTGTAATCTCTACATAAGAGTCTATGCAGACTCTATTTTCATATGTAACTTCTGAAAGCCTGTCACAGCAAACTGATTAATACCTCTGAGTGCTATCTAAGCAGGAATGTGAAATAGCAATCATTATTGTCAAGAAGACTGTGAGAAGCATTGCCCAAAATTGGAACTTCGTCTGGTGTTTACCGACCTCTTTTATGTTTACTTGATCAATGATTTCTGCTGTATAAGTGTCAACCAATTTATTTACTAGAGCTTATCTTCAGCCAATTTTGCAAACATCTGCATTATAGTTCTCTATATAGAATTTCATCTCAACCTTTCCTAGAACTCAATCCCAAATTTTTATAACTCTGTAAACATGGAAGAGATGGTGGCCTCGGATACAAGATCTGTTTGTAATCGCTGGACAACAGAATATGAACTAAAGCAACAAAAAAACAGAGGTTTGATGTAGGATGGTCTGGTATCAGTGAAGAAACCGAACCCTGGCCTTCCACGATAAAAAACTCTTCTTGAAAAGTTCTGCAGAGAACAGAAAAGTATCATTAAAACACTGGAAAATATGCCAGATCTTATTGTTGCTGCATCCTCCTTACCTTTTTCCCTTTTTCCAAAACATGGCTTTTTTGCTGGAATGAGGAAAAGGAGAAAACCAAGAAATACGGAGACAGTGGCATCAGTCCGGTAACCTTTCCTAGGAAAGGAACAGTGGGGTTATTGTAAAAACAAACAAACAGAAAAATTTCCAAAAGAGGTGCAAGGGTCCAAGCAGATTGTTGTAGGTGAAGTTGTATTTCCACAGCTGAAATCTTACGAACAATCCACTAGAAAGATATTTCTGCATATCAAAGATACAGATTTGATTTTATTTCCCATTTATTAAAATGACTCTAATATTCAGCTTCAATCACTGCTCAGCAATTTTTAACAATCTCATGAAACAATATAAATTCCTTTTGGTTTACAACTCTATTAACTCAGAGGTACAGAAAAATGGTACATTTATTAGAAATGAGAAACAGTAAACACATTCTGGGGAAAGTCACATCCAAGTGATCCATTGGAAATGAATGGTAGATTGGTTATAAATTAGATGTTTAAACCTCGGTCTGAAAAAGCATCTGGAGAAGTGCTGAACTTGAGAACCCCAGGAAATCCCAGTATTGGAAATAAATTTTCTGTATGCTGCACAATTTTTTTTCAGCCTAACTTTGACAGAAAAACAAAGTTCAAATCACTTCCTCTTTGATATACATTATGATTATGTCTCGTGAAGGTGCCTCTGTAGTTGGCACTTGTGAGGCCTCACCTCGAGTATTGTGCTCAGTTCTGGGCCCCTCACTACAAGAAGGACATTGAGGTGCTGGAGCATGTCCAGAGGAGAGCTACCAAACTGGTGAGGGGTCTAGAGACCAAGTCATATGAGGAGAGGCTGACGGAACTGGGCATGTTTAGTTTGGAGGAGACTGAAGGGAGACCTCATTGCCCTCTACAACTAACCGAAAAGTGGTTGTAGAGAAGTGGGTGTTGGCCTCTTCTCCCAAGTGAATAATGACAAGACCAGAGGAAATGGTCTGAAGTTGCAACAGGAGAGGTTTAGGCTGGATATTAGGAAGAATTACTTTACTGAAAGAGTGGTCAGGTACTAGAACAGCCTGCCCAGGGAGGTGGTTGAGTCACCATCCCTGGAGTCATTTAAGAAATGTTTATGTGTGGCACTTCAGGGCATGCTCTAGTGGCTGAGACTGTAGGAAGTGGGTTGTGGTTTTGTGTGTGGTTGGACTTGGTGGTCTCAGAGGTCCTTTCCAACCGTGACAATTCTATGATTCTGTGTTTTATAGTTATTCATAATATATTTTGTTTCAACATTATTTAAAATAAAAATTATTTGCTTCTGTGCAGTATTTAATTGAAACAAACTTTTTCTTGATAAAATCGATCTTCAAAAAAAAATTGAAAAAAAAAACCGCCTCAAGTTTAATTTGAATTATAGTTTCATTCTGTTCCAGTGGTAGCTTCTCTACAAATACACTAAAATGTTTTAACTTTAGAATCTGGCCCTCCTGTTTTTTCACATTTGAAATATGTTTGTTTTACTTTCCGTCCTTAACTCACTCTGCTTATTGAGAAAGAATACAACTTGCCACCATGTGAACAGCTGTAGTTTAAAAAGCAAAAATCCTACTTTTGGAATGAAGACTTCATTTTTCTCTACCTTGTTAAAAGTGGCTGATAATATTTTATGGCCAAAAATTATTGCAGAAAGTCAGAAGATGAAAGACCATATTCCTCTGCTGTTGTTTGGGGAATTTCACTTACTTCTCGAAAAAAGATGACCATCCTGGTACAAAGCCAGGCTCACGAGTAAACCAAAGCAAGGTCATCAGAATGAAGAAAAATCCAGTCACCATCTCGGGATAGCTAGAAATAAAAACAAACAAACAAAAAGCTAGGAATTCAGTCCAAACCTAGAAAACCTGAGAACAAATTCCAGAAGTAAGAAATTAGAAATTAGTTTCAATAAGAAGTGTTAAAAACATATGGAAAATGGAAAGGAAAGTTTGTTTGAACTAAATAATTCTGCCTTTTTCTCCCAGATGAGAACCATCTAAACCCAGTAAAAAATAAGCTAAAAATATCAGTCCGTGTTTGCAATTCAGTCATTCATGGGCAAGACTTCAAGGAAAATATTTGTAAATGCATGTTTTGTATTTGCATCATTATCTGATTAAGTGTGGTAACAAGGTAAAGCTCATGTGACTATTCCACTGTAAACACTTTCTATTACATTTTTAAAAAGCATAGAAGGCAAAAGAGCAAATAACAGTGTAGATTAGTACAAATATTTTAAGCATGTGGACTAAATGTAAGACTAAAAGTGATTGAAGATATTGAGTTTTAATTTAGGATAGATTTAAATTAAGTATGGTTTCATATTTAGGCACAGTCTGAACAACAGTCTAGATTCAGAGTTGATCACAGTCAACAAATCAGTTTGTCAATTTCAGTTGAGCAACACAAAAAAGTTCTGGGAAGAAGGGATTTTATGAAATATCAACCTTTTTGAAAATTTAAAATCTTGCAAAATAATCTTTACAAGAGAGATTTCTTGCCACCATAATTAAAGATTACTGACAACTGAGAGGATTGGACATCTCACCATGTGCGAGATTGCTGCAAAGCCTTTGCTATCAGTGAACTTTTATCTACCAAAATAAGTACATGATTGAACCTGGAAGGAGGGTTTTTACTGATTTAGTTCAAATGCAGAGACAAACCTTGACTGAGATAGCCTTTGGACCCTGGTATAAGCTTGAATCCTCCCTTTTATTTCTTTTTTGGTTTTAGGAAATAAATAAACGACTACATAAATGCATACTTGTAACAGAGCCTTTGATTTTAGTTCATTTTTGCATTTAGTTCTACTCCTGTCCTGTAAAGGAGAAGAAAGAGCTGACAGTATAAGAGTAATCTACATGAGCCAAAGGCAACGTAGAAGGCAAGACCAGAGGATGGTTCTGCCTAGAGAGACAAATTCCTGAGGAAGGCAGTTCCATTTTACCTAACGTTTCCCAGTTTCTTGTATTCTTCTTGAATTCTTCTCTCTGACATTTCTTCCCGTTTGGTCTTCTTCTTCTTGCTCACAGAACAGGTCTCTTTAAAGCTGAAGTAGATAGCACAGTAAAATTAGGCAAGGGCATCAAATATTAAAAAAAAGCCCCAACCACATAATAAAAAATAATGGCAATGAGGCAAACTGAAAATTCAAGTTGCCAAAGGCTCCTAGAATTGGGAGAAGATGTGACTGGCACAAGGTCTGATGGCAATGGGAAGGGAAATTATTGTATGATTCTTCTGATCTTCTGTGAATCAATCCTAGACGTAGTAGAAAGGTCCTCAGGGTGCTCAGACAAATACTGACTTGTATTATTGAGCAATCCTGAGCTGTGCCTGGGCTCCCTTTGTGTAGATTTCCTCAAAGAGCTGGTGGTGGCCAGATTTTTCTGCTGCCAGAAACCTCCAAAGGCTATGGCTAATTTCTATCATTGTATGCAGAGACTGTATCAGAGGCTAGCTGTCAATAGATGTTTTAATGAGATGAATAGATCATTTTTTTTCAATTGCATCAGGGATATCCAACACATATGGGGCCCAGCCTGGGTTTTGAACCTAGCTTTGACATGAATATTCATGATTCACTGTAAGTAAAAGGTGGAAAACTGTGCTGAGGATCCCAATACCTTTCATGACCAGTCTGCTTCTACTAATACTAGCAGTTTATAAACCAGGCACAATCAGTGTAGTACCAATTGTGTCTGCCACAGAGGCCAAGGCGATCAGCTGAGTGTTTTGTTCCAGTGAACAGTGCCTGTACTGCCAGGGACATACAAGCACAACTCCATTTCATAACTGAACATATTTAAACTCACTATACATTTGCATGAAAATTAGGTCCTTAGCCCTTAATTTACTCAGAATGCCTTCATACTGTAACAAATCCTGGACATCCTAATTGAAGTTAATACACTTGCAAGCTCACTGTAACTTTTTTTCTTTTCTTCTTTCCAGTGACGTTAGTCTGCTGTGCTTTGAGCCGCAAATCTCTGGTTTTCCACTCCAGCTGTATCCTCAATCACACAGATAGAGGTGTGTGGGGTGGGTTGAGAAACCTCTATAGCTAAGCCAGTCTAAAACAGGCTGCAGCAGCAGGGTCTTCAGTAACTGAAGAACAACGGGAGCACAGTGGCCTGCTTTTATAGTTTCTCTTATTTTAATATCTCATTTGGTACCCTGCTAGAGATCCATGCTATAGCACTGGCCAAACCATGGACTATGGTGTCCCTCCATGTATCTGATTATGGCCAGATTCTCAAAGGAATTTGTGTAGCTCAAGATGCAAGCAGGCCCTGTCTGGTTTACAAATAGTATTAAACAGGCTTTTCATTTTACTTGTAAATGGGAATCTATGTGACACTTGTTTATGGCACACTTAGCACTGCCTCCCACCTCTAAGTATTTAAATTTCCTTGCAAACCTTGCTGTTAGACTCCAGTAAAATTCACCAGCAGTAATGCTGCTACTGGAACAGAAGAGTTGTATCTTTTATAATGGCCAGTTCTATAGTAACAATTTTATCCTTAGGTCTGCTTTACTGGCAAAAAAAAAAATGAATGTTTGGTTGGTCCATTGTCCTTCCCCTTTAACCTAGTCTGGAACCTAAAAAGCAAGTCTGATGTGTTGTTCCAACTGGGCCAAGTAAAACCAGATTGATGACACTGGGCTTCCTAAGAAAAGAACATGAACGTTATGCGAATTTAGTAAGCATTTATGCACAGGTAGCTGTTTCAACATGTTATAAGTGTTTCTAGGCTTCGGAAGATATAAAGGCAGAGTATTGTAGCAAAGCTCCTAACATAATATATTCCTTAATGAACTGCAGTGAACAGGAGTTAGAGATTAAGGAGGCTTGGAGTACTTCTCAAAAAGTCGATAATGCTTCAATCTCTGGTATTATTTAGAACAACATTAAACAGCATCAGGTCTTGAATGCAATGTGGAATTTCAATTATTATTATTTTTTTTTAAAAGAAAGTAATTGAGGGTCATGTTAGAACCTGTTTCCTTTCAAGATTAAAAAAAAAATTAATAAAGGACTTATTTTAGCCTTTTAATTTGGAACTACAAGGATCAGGAGATTGACTGAGAGAAGGATGTGGAGCTATTCACCTCTAAATCTAGTCAAGGTCAGCAGCCAGCTGAAGTCATTATCATTGTATTCATTGTCTTAGGTGAAATAAATTAGTGGTGTCAGTTCATCTTACCTTTAGAGTAAACTAAATCAAATTAAGGCCACTTTTATTATGAGTAAATGTGTCTGCACCACAATTTAATGCAGATTAACTAATCCACTCTAAATGCACACATTTAGTCAATTTTCATTAACTTTGCTGAATGTCTCTGCAAAGAGAATACGTGGTACAAATGAACTACAAGATTGAGCCCTGTTCTTATTTTGAGGCTAAAGGACTTTCTAGTATCAGAAGGTATTAGTCCCTTAGGCTGTGTGCCCTTTCCACGTTGAAGAGAACTATATATGGAGTCTGTTTACCTTTAATTTTGACTGGTTTTACATCAATTTCATTGGGTTGGAGGCAGATCTGAAAAATGACTTCATAGAATCATTCAGGTTGGAAAAGACCCTTGGGATTGTCAAGTCCAACCATCAGCCCCACTCTACAAAGTTCTCCCCTATACCATATCACCCAACACCACATCTAAACGACTCCTAAGCACATTCAGGGATGGTGACTCAACCACCTCCCTGGGCAGCCTGTTCCAGTGTCTGACCACTCTTTCTGTGAAAAATTCTTTCCTAATGTTCAGCCTAAACCTACCCTGTTGCAGCTTGAAGCCATTCCCTCTTGTTCTATCACTAATTACCTGTGAGAAGAAACCAGCACCAACCTCTCTACAATTTCAAGAAGTTTTAGAGGGTGATGAGGTCTCCCCTCAGCCTCCTCTTCCTCAGAGTAAACAGTCCCAGCTCCTTCAATTGCCCTTCATAAGATTTATTCTCCAGGCCCTCACCAGCTTTGTTGCTCTCCTCTGCACTTGCTCCAGCACCTCAATGTCTCTCTTGTGTTGAGGTGCCCAGAACTGAACACAATACTCAAGGTGTGGCCTCACTAGTGCTGAGTACAGGGGAGTACAGACTTGTTCAGTTGCAGCAACAGCTGACCTCGCAACTCTTGCAGCTGAACTTGTAGTGAACTTGCAGCTATTCTTCTACTCATCTTTTAAGCTGTACTTTTCCAAAAGGACTTTTAACAAGATTTTTGGTCCACCATTGCTCATGGTTAGAAAATTAGTTGAATACATTGTAAGGATTTCCATCGGCAATATCTAGGCACTTCACTCTCAAGCCACAGTACTGTATACTGCTGTCTAGGCAGCACAACTAGGCAATAAGATTTCCTCTGATAATTGTTCTGGAAAGAAGAAGGAAGATGTGCCTTAGTTTTTGTCATTTGCATCTGGAAAACACCTTTATGAGACATATTCTAGAGGAGCCACAGATATCCTGCTTTCATAATCCATGCATCTTGAACAACCCACACTCACTTGCAACCCAAGAACAGCCAGTGCATCCAGAACCAAGTCAGGACCAACATGATGAGAGAAATGGGGAAACTGAACAAAAACCAGGTTCCAAAATTCATCACTTCAGCTTTTGGGTAGTGGCTGTAAAGGAAAGAAAGGATGCACAGGAAGTTAGAACAGTAAAAGCACAGACGCGTCAAATATGCATAGATGCACACCCACATATATGTGTGTATATTTCTCATGGCATGATAGAAAAATTACATCAGTACATATTTGCCACAGCTGCGTTATATGTGCATCATGAAACCAATTGCCAAAGAATGTCAATCACTGACCAGACCTGACCAACAGATGAGCCATATAGCACTTTACACCTATAAGACCAGGTGGTCTGGATTGTCTAACCAGCTTCAAATAACCTTAGAGTTACCAGGAGTGAAATTCTGACCCTACCTGTGTTTTTTTAGTGTCAGCAAACTTTAGCATGATTTCAACTGGAACATCTCTGTATGTCTAATTGTGGATGACACAAGTAATGACTGTAATCTGTTGGGCTCTGACAAAGGTGTCTGACATACACATTTGATGGAACTGTCAGCAAAATCTTTGGAAATTCTGTAAAATCCAAATCCTTAGGTTTAGGACAGCTTCTGGAATTAATCTTTGCTACCACCATTTCAGAGAGAGATGAAGTATACCGTGGCAGTAGTGGCAGTAGAATCAGGTTTGAGCTTGGATGCATATCTGTACATAAGAAGTACCATCAGTCTTCTGACAGAAGTAACATTCATGTCTTTGAGAGCCCTGGATGTATATGATAAATGAAGTACTCACTGCTCAGAGAGCAGCTTTCCATCTTCTCTGAAGCAAAGGTCTAAGGACACATTTCCAAGTTTATTTATTTTTGCACTATATGTTGAAAAGCCCAAGTACCACTTGTGGTGCCTGTAAGTTCACCATAAAAATTCACTTTCTAAGACATTTCTGACATTTCTTCTTTTGTGAGTATTTCCTTTGTCTCCTTTGGTATATCTTCATGGCTTTAGTGTTTACTTTTTCAGGGTGCCTTCTGCCTTCATGATAATCAGCTTGTAAAATCAAAAGAAGTTGCTGAAGAAACTTAAATGTTACCACATGCTGAGGAATTTTTATTTTGCATGGGAGAAAGACATGGGTATGCATTAACTTTAGCTACCCTTTTCAACCACTAATCATTAGTAATAACATTGGAGTAGAGGAAAAAAACAAAATTGTCTTCAGAGAGACAAAGGTTCTTTATGGTATTAAACAACCCATGGGGAAAGCCACAGAGGTGCAAATGACCCAACCACCATTCTCACGCAACTACAATATCACTTACTTGTTGAAGTGCTCTAAGAATATGAGGCTAGTGGAAGTCCCTATGATGGTTGTTAGTCCTCCAATTGTTGCTGCGTAGGAAATGCTGAGTGAGAGGCATTTACACACCATGTGGTCATGTCTGGTCTGATACCGATACTTAGCGCTCAGACCCAGTTCTGAGGGCTTAGGAGGCAGGACCAGAATCTGAGCCTGTGAAGGGATACAATCACCAAAGAAAGAAGGTGATCAGAACAGCCACCCAGCTTGCTCTAGTGCCATGGTGATACTGGTTCCAGAGGAACAACAGGTTTGTGTAAGAAGGGGCAGAGTTTGTTCACAGGGATTAACTGGGATCAGAACTTGAAACCTGTCCAGGGGTTTGAAATTGCCTGGGCTGTGGCAGAAATGTAGGACGAACAGTAATCAGACTTCTGGCTATGGTTTGGGTCAGCTCCAGTTCTGACTGGAATCTCAGCAGGATGCCGAAAGCCTTTGTGGTCTGCAAGGGCAGGATGCCAGCACTGTAGCAGTAGGAATCCATAATCCTTGAGGCTTATGAGCAGCCACCAGACAAATGCTTGGTGGACTTTTTGCACTTATACTGGCTCAGGGACTCTAATTAGGAATGGAGTGCTAGGAATCTCAGAAACAGTATGAAAAAGGCTGGGCAATGGGAAGAAAAATGGAAGAAAGAATGCAGGAAAATATTGCTACAAAAGAAGCTTTCTTAGCAGTGCCAGGAAAGTCTCCATGTTGGTAAATTAAGTTCTTGTACTGGAAAAAAAAAAAAGTACAGTACTTCAAGGCACTTCATATGCAACTCAAGGCTGTAATTTAGGATCAGGAAAAAAGCGGCAAGCGGTTCAGAGAGATTTGTTAAATTTATTAATTTGAATTTGGACTTAAGAAATAAAATCAGTTATGCTATAGTTTCATCATCATCATGAAGCTGAAATTCCTATAGGTTAAAAGTGAAGTAAGTATATGCAATGCGTATGCGAAATGGACATTGGAGGAAATTAAGTAAAAGCAGCAGCGCATTAGCCCTTTTTGGAAACATACACTCAGATTCTTTTGAACTGCGAATGCAAATTTGTGTATTGATTTTAACCTAATCCTTCCTGGACATCAATTTATGCCATGAAGATGCTACATTATTGTAGTCCAAACAGCAATCCCTTCCTGAATCCACTTAAGAGAAGTAGAAATACTGGAATGGGCTGATGTAATAAAGGGGTTTGAGGCTGGATATTTGGCAAGGCAAAAAGGAGGTGGATATTGAGACTACCTAACGAACTGACTGAAAACTTAAATCGCCCATCCCCGCTGTTGGTTTATTTCTGAGTAGGATATTGCATGTTAGGGACTGTTATTTTTGAGTTAGGCTATTTTCCAAGGAGGCTTTGCAAAAATAAAGTGGATAGAACAGCCAAATAAGAAGGGACACTTGTGATCATATTACTGAATGTAAAGCTAAATGAATTGTACTAGGCATTGGGGGACTGTCTTCTGAAAATACCTTCGCTGGAGGCACCTAAATGGAGGTAAGAACTAGCAAAGGACTGTGACTGCTGTAAAGTGATAAAGAAAGATTCCGTGTAACGCAGCACCCAGGGAACAAGTATGGTACAGTGGAGAGTGGGTGATGCTCACATTTATCTTTACCTCCTGGTGCTAACAATCTCCTTACCTGAGGCAAGTGCTGCCCGTTGCTCTTAGAATTCATCGTTCCAATAGGGTTGGCTATCACATGCACACCATTCATACTCTGTAGGGAGGCAAATGCCTTTGAATTAGCCTTTCTTCTGTTCCTAGGGGCACTTAGATTAGAATTGATGATGCTTTGTAAAGATCATGGGTAGTGGGCTTTTGGAAAAGTAAAACCAAACCAACACTGTAGTTTCAGCTGTTAAATTTACACTAGGAAAAAAAAATTAAGAAACCCAAGAGCCTTATTTTATTTTAAAGTAATCTTAACAGTCAGTTTAGATTTTCTTCCTCAGCCGTGTAGGAAAATCTAACAGATCCCTTGATAAAGGCTATGACTTTGTGATATGTGTAAGTTGTTCTAGTGTCTGAGGTCTCTCAGCTGCAGAAGCTGGCAATATCTGAACAATAAAAGACCATATGATATTGTTGGTTTGCTGACTTGATCTTAGGATGTCCACCAATAAATTCAACAAACACTACAGAGTTAGTGTTTCCCAACTTGATTTGGGCTGACAGCTTAAATACAAATCAGGGCATTCTGCATTATGTACGGCCTGCAAACAACCACTCCTTGTTTGACATAAAGGAACCAGCAGTTTGTTGTGGAGCTGCATGGACTCTGCTCTGATGGTTCCTGCATTAGAAGACAATGTAGCTTAAAAGATACTACCTATGACAATACCTTTGAGTGCATCAAGGAGCTGAAGTCAGTAGTAGTAGCACTAAAAACAAAGAAAGGAAAATATACTTTAAAAATGCCTCTTCACCCAGCTCCCTCAAAAGGCACACATCATGGGTAGGAGGGGCAACATCTGTGGGAGACCTAGTGCCTACTGAAATGGTGAAGAATACCATTTATTAGTACTTATTATGTGGTATCTTGGCTAGAACATAAGAGTCTTCATTATGTTTCACGGCTCTGTCTCAAGCTGTATAGTGATGAGGTTCCACCTCCATGAAAGAAAAATTATGTACCCTAGGTAGTATAAATCCCATTCTAGGAATGGACTTGATTCACAGTGGAGTGAATCACTGGGCAACCCAGTGCTGCTGCTGTCTTGTTCTACTCAAGATTTTCCTCTGCCAGCCTCTCCAATGCTGTTTCTGAGCACTTACCTACACCACATTAAAGCCTTCTCTAAAATCTGTCCTGTGTGGCATGTGGACCGTGCAAACAATCCCTTGAAAACTTATTTCATTCCAGAAGTTCTGCTGTTTTTTCCATTAAATTTCAAGCTCTTTTTCAAGTAATACACTTTTAATAATAACTTTTCTATTAAATACCCCACACATACTCTTGAATGGGGTTTAAAGGGATTAATGGGACAATGCCAAACTGAAAATTTTGTTCTATACTGCACAGAAAATATGTCTGGGATAAAAAGAGATGACAACAGAAGGAATATTGGAGAACCCATTATTCTCCACACTAATGAGATCTTGATTTTGATTTTGCAAGTACACTTCATGTACATGTGTTATTTGAATGATAATGTTCGTTGTAAAATAAATTTTTAATGATGTAAGATAAACTTGTTTCTCCTTTATTTTGAATAACTGAAAGAAGTATAAGGACCTCAAGAAAGGATTATACAATCCATTTTCACACCTGGTGAGAAGATGCTCCTTAAGTCTTAGTCTATAACGTAGTTTTAGGACAATGAATTCTCTTGAGTATCTTTAAATACTGATTAATTTCATAATTTGACAGAGAAATTTGTTCTTTCCTTGATTTGCCCTTTTCACCTTACTAGATTTTACCCCAAATAGAAACCTGGTTGAAACTTGTAGTGTTTCAAACTTCTGAATAAATTTATGTTTATTAAAAGAAATATTTTACAAGTTTTTTGGGGTGGAGGAGGGGTATGTTCTGTTGGTCTCTCTCCCCTCTGTCCCCCTCTGTCCCCCTTCCCCCCTGCCCTACTCTGCTGCCTCTCTTGAAATCTTTTCAGGCTTTCCTTAGGAATCGTCTCTGTTTTCCCTCTGGTTATGTCGAGTGGGCACTCCAGACTGTGCTTAGATCCTCTCTATCACTGTTCCCTCAAGGGAACAGAAGTAAAAATCTATGGACAGCACTCTCTGTTACAACACAAACACAGACGTCAAAAGAAGATATTTCAAACCCTAAGAAAGATTTTCCTTCTCTCTAAAGTGGCCATAGTGTTAAAAAATACATGAATACTGAGAAGCTTTAATGAGATCCAGACAATTACATTAACTTCATTTCTCATATCAGCCTTCCTTGTCAGTCACATCTAAAACATTCACTAGTAAGCTTTTGCTTGCCCTTCCTGGCTCTATCCTAGGTTCATTTCATTGCAACCTGTGTAGAGTTCAAATGTCCAGTCGTGATGTACAGGGTTCATTCTTACTCCTCATTGATGAAGATAAGCTCCAGTGAAGGTTGGCTGTGCTTTTTGCTGAGACCTGTAACGAAGGAAAAGAAAGCAGCTCTTGAGGGAAGAACTGAGCTGAGCCCCTGGGCCAACCACTGAACATGAAGAAGCTACTGCAAACAAAAGCTTATCCAAACTCTCTCAGGAACTCTCTGACCCTTATGCAGCATTTTATTTGCCATATTTTCTTCATCGTGTGCCTCTGGAAGTTAAAAGACTTATCATGCTTACGTATAACAGGCAAGATTAGATGACATAATTTTCAGCCTGGGAACTGTAAATTGTAAGAAAAGAGAGATTCTTTTCTTCCCAAATCCTTTCTTTCTGGGAAGGAATGGAAAAAAATGAACCTTAGAGCTCTTAGAAATATTTTTTTTCTGTGGTACCTGTTCTGACTAGGGCAACATGGAATGGCAGGGGTAGAATGAGCAAGTATGGCATTGGCACAGAGCACAAGTTTGAGCCTTTTCTGTATTTCTTTGACTTTCTTCTCAGAGGTTTGCTTCCAACCCTGTAAAATCCTATGATCTGAGAGCTCATGATACACAAACTCCAATACCTGCCCTAATTCAGCATAGTTTCTCAACACCATTTCTCCCATCATGTATTGAAACTTCCTTTCATTTTTCAAAAGAAATACCAGAGTACAATAAAGGAGTATTGGCCAACATCTTTGACAGTACAAGTCAGACAGCACTGACCTCAATGGAATTTAACAATGTGTAGCAACCAGACTGATCACTGATAAAGAAATGAGGAAATAATGACAAATATTAACAAATACCTATTGGCTCGTTTTCTTCAGTAATGATGTTGCTTGCAGTACTGATGACCTCGTGCTCCTCCTCAGCATTCACTAGCTCCTGGAGCACTGCCTCCACGATTGGCATCACCATGGCTGTGGTGGATGTGTTGGAAAGCCACATGGAGAGCACCGTGGTGCAACACATAAAACAAAGAAGCAACCTGGAGCATAACACAGGGAAACCTTCTTGTGGCACTTTAGAAATGTTAGAAGCCTCCTGGCCTAACACTTTCATTAATCAATTGATAACTACACGGGATCTTTTTCTTTTTGTCACTGCCAAAATACCACACTGTGCACAGATCAGTTACTTCCTTGTGCTGAGAACTGTCAAAATACACTATATCTCTGGAAGCTGTTTGCTGCCCCACCTGTTTGTGACATAAGAAATAGCATTTTTCAGCATATTGGGGATTTAAATGTCGTTTTGTGTTTGATAAACTACAGGCAAAGTAGAAACAGAGACTAAAGTCAATATCAGTAAAAAAGAGAAAGCAAAGGGACAACAAACCAAGGAGCAGGTGGTGGCAGAAAGATGATGAGAAAATTTGTAAGCTTTCAAACTCTGAAAGGGAAAGTGGTTAAGAAAAAGAGCCCCAAACCAAGCTGGCTTTTGCCCCTGGATGGGAAATCTGGAGTTGTTATTTGCTCTTTCAAGCTGATGCCATCAGCCTCAAACTAACCAAAAGTCAAAGGCTCACTCACATGCCTGGCTTTGCTCCAGCCATCATGACCATACGCAGAGCAATTCGCTTGTGGAGATTCCACTTTTCCACAGAAGCTGCAACACAAATCACACCCATAAGGAGCAAGGTTGTGTTCTTGAAATATTCAGCAGCCACCTGTATTAAGGGCAAGGGAGAAACAGTCAGTTAAAAAAGCAGTAACTACCCTACACAGAGAGCATGCTGACTGAGAAGTATGGTATCATGGACTTTGTGCCCCCAGAGAAAGAATTACAGGAAGCTAGAGTACATGAGGAATTCATAAATCAGAATATTCTCCTTAATCTCTTTCATGTTGTATTTCCAAATAATGAATCTCTATGTGCACTTGTTTGTAGGTTTCTCAGCTTTGAAGAGATAAGAGTAATTTTACTTCCTTGAGAAGGGTTTTCTCTGCCTCCACTTGATGATGCTCAGCTAGGCCCAGACTGAAACAAGCAAATCTCTGCACTGAAAGCAGCTAATATATGTACTTTGTCTGTTTTTTTATTCTGGAGAGGTCATTGTCTATCTTACTTGTTTTTCTTATGTCTTGCTCAACTGTCTTGCAAAATGTGGCATCCCTAGAGCCTACAGCTACAGGAAAAGTCCTTTGGGACATGCTGTAACCATGCAATAAGGAAAGGTAGGGATGTTGGTGTGATTATCCACAAACGCTGTGCCAGAACTTTTCACAGTGGAAATCCATCTTCATTGTATCATGAAAACAGGGCAAAGTTTCAAAAAAGAGAACTTTAATTTAAAGGGAATGAACAAAAATCATCAATTGGCTCGGGAAAAAAATTTAGAGACCACGCATGAGCCTCCAAAGCAGCATTCTTGAATGTGTGGCTTGCTAAAATATGAGAAGATGTTCTGTGAAGTAACTGCAAAAATAACAAATGGAGCAAACCAAAACATTCTCTCTCTATCTCTCTCTCTCTTTCTGGTGTGAAAGCAAGCAAGATGGGAGAAAATAAAAGTGATAAACAGATGCTTGCAGTCTAACTAAATTTTTAATTTTGTTGTTATGCAATCCTTCCCAATATGTTGCTGTAATATGTTTCCAAAACCATATTTTCTTCAGTTTAAAGCTATTCCTCTAACCAAATGCAGGCACTGGTATTTTAAAACAATTAAAATCAGCAGAAACAGTATTTTTTCCATTGTCCCCGGTTATACTGATGCTTCTCCATAAAAGCGCAAGAATGACACTAATGTTATTCTGTGAAAGCTGCAGCAAGTTAAGAATTCAATTATATTTATTTAACAAATCTCCTTTCTGACCTAAACAGGCTTGTCCATGATAGTTGTGTGCCAGAACTTTTAAATATCACTTTTTTGTCTTTCTTCCACTGGTTCTTTCTCATTAACTTTCTTTATTTTCCTGCTACCTTGTTAAAAAAGGGTCTTGAACTGAATGAATGGAATCCATCAAGCCAACAACACAAAGAATGTGTTGTTTTCCTTTATTCCTTTCAGTATCATTTTGGAGAAACAAGTTAACACTAATATACTTATTAATACACATGAACACATATATGACACACTCGCTCATGTTCTTAAGCTTCTATGAGTTATTTGTAGCTTAAACTGCTAGGCAAGAGCACTGGGTTTCTATGGTGCTCCGGAACAGCAGACTAGAAATACTGCAGCATCATCAGAGTTGTTATTTTAAAATACAGGGATTTATTTCTGTTCCTAAAGCAAATGATACATTCTCTGCAGTAGCCCCACTACCATTTAATTTGATATTAAATTGAATTTCTGTCAACCTGCCCTTAAATTTTCCTTCTTCCTTTCCTTCTGCATGCTGCAGAATTTCATAATGAGAATGTATAACTACTTTACCTTTATATTAGGAAAAAAATAATCCTGAAAATATTTAATTGTATTGGTATGGAAATGGACCTGATTATATTACACAGTTGTTACACCATTTGGAGGAATAAGGCAGGTAATAAAACTCTTGGTTCATGCTTGAATCCATCCATTTATGGGCATGTCCAGAGATATGTTGTGTTGGAAATTCAACAATTTCATGGTTACTATATATTCTTCTGTGTTCCATTCTGCTTTTCTGGTCCTTGTAAATCAAGTGTGATCCATCTTACCCCCAACAAAGAGAGAAAAAAGCAATAAAAAAAGAAGCTGTAGATGAAATAAAATAAAGTCTTGGCATATCATGAAAGAAAATAACATTCACCAAAAAGTCAAGTAAGCAAATTCAGAACTGATCAAAGAAACATTTTTGTACAGCTGCTCCTTTACCTTAGAACTCATCAAGCTTACAGCTTGGAAAAAGGACTAAACATTCACCAGGATAACAAAATTATCTAGTCTTACACAGTAAAAGGTAATTCTTTTTAAGATATGTAGCCTCATGCCTTATACATCATCTGTAATAAATATAACTGGAAGAAAAATTTATAGTTTATCTTATAAATACTGGTTACATAGTTTTGAAGGAGGGGAAAGGTTAAATCCTTTAATGTAACAGGTTTTGCAAATTGTTGGTGATTCCAGAGCTGACAGGATAGACACTCCTCTTGGCAAATGTAGTCATTCCTGTATGTATCTTCAGTAAAAGAAAGAGCTGGTTGGCCCAAGTTACACATTACAAGATGTACACTTCTTCCTCCCATACTTCTTACTCTTACTATTCCACTAAGTTTTGTTTTGTTCAAATAGTTATCTGACAGTAAGGAGATTAAATGATAAAAAATTGCATACTGACCTCACTGGACTTCATGACTCCAAAAAGTGGGTATAGGAAAGCAGGAACTAAGGCTGCTGCACCAAGTGGTACTGCTTCAGAGACCCAGTATACAGCCGTCACAATCAGCACGTAGGCACATGAGGCTTCCTGTAGGGAGAAAGCATGTAAGTAAGACGTTACTGCTACACCATGTGCTGTGGAAGCCTTTGTGAATGTGTTCATAGGAGACATGAGACTGAGGGTATCTGGAATTTTTGCGCATAAGCTAGGGCAAAACATTGGGTTAAATGTATTTATCACCAAAGTAATGGTTCCAAGTGCATTTACAGATTTGTTTAAATTTCATAATCCAACATTTACCAAACATTCAACCATGGCATCTCTCCAATAAGGAGAGGGCATCTCTAAGGGTATCTCTGCAATATCAGACAAGAACAGGAACCCATAGTGTTCAGGATCAGGTGAGAAAATCCACATTGCTGTAGCGTGGATAAAGCTACATTGTGGCTTTTTGGGGAAATGGTCAGAAAGAGTCCTTCTCTTAAAAAGTGTGCAAACCTAGATTTTTGGTCAATTGATTTTATTTTCTCAGGTGATTTCTAGAGACCCTTGGGAGAAGACCACAGACCCAAAAGGCTTAGAGGCAATGGGTTAAGACAGTTAGTCAAACACATTTGCTTCTGTCCAAGGTTCTGCTAGAGAAAGCCATGTCAATATCATGCTGAGCATTCATGGAGAGCTGGTATATGATGGAGAAAAGTGCTACCTGGTAAATATTTTTACAGAAAGAAACACAACTACTCCATGGAAGTCTTCCGGTTATTTTTTAAAATTTTTTTTTAAGGTAAATATGTCTTATTTATGACATTCAGTGGAGTTCTTCTTAGGCTTAATTTGTTATGCTTAGAAACCTGGGGATATATAGCATGACTTCCTGGTCTCTGAGTTGGAAGGGCATAGATTTGATGGATGGACCACTCAGTGGATAAGGAACTGGCTGTATAGCTGTACTTGAAGAGTTCTGGTCAACAGCTCAATGACCAACAGGAAACCAGTGATGAGTGGTGTTCCTTAGGGGTCAGTACTGGGGTCAGGGCTGTTTAACATGTTTGCTGGAGACATGGGCAGTCGGATTGAGTTCACCCTCAGCAACTTTGCAGATGACACCAAGCTGTGTGCATGATCTACATGCTGGAGGGATGGGATGCCATCCAGAGGGACCCGAACAGACTTGAGAGGTGGACCTGTGCAAACCTCATGAAGTTCAACCAAGCCAAGTGCAAGGTCCTGCACCTGGGTCACAGCGGTCCCAAGCACAAATACAGGTTGGGCAGAGAATGGCCCTGAAGAGAAGGACTTGGAGGGTGTTGGTGGGTGATAAGCTCAACATGAGCCAGCAATGTGCCCTTGCAGCCCAGAAAGGCAGCAGCATCCTGGACTGCGTCAAAAGAAGTGTGGCCAGCAGGTTGAGGAAAGTGATTCTGCCCCTCTACTCTGCTCTGGTGAGACCCCATTTAGAGTACTATGTCCAGTTCTGGAGTCTTCAGCACAGGAAGGACATGCAGCCGTTGGAGTGAGACCAGAGGAGGGCCACAAAGATGATCAGAGTGATGGAGCACCT
>VXBW01004606.1:1003172-1078696 GCA_013400375.1 Thinocorus orbignyianus
CTAGTGGGAGGTGGCAGGGGGGCTCGGGACTACATGATCTTTAATGTCCCTTCCAACCTGAACCATTCTACGGTTCTGTATTTTCCGCAAATAATTACAGAAGTTATCTTCAAAAAAATGTTTTTTCTTTCCTTTCCTCAAATTTTAAGCCAGCTCCTGTACTGGATCTAACTGGTGGCTCCATGGAAGCTAGAAGTTCTACCCTGATTTACACCACCTATAAATCCACTCATTCTTTGTTATTCACTGGATGTTCTGTATGAACTTTTGAGCCGTATGGATTCACAGCTCACAATGGCTATTTTTTTTTGAAAATTCACTGTTCACAAATGCTATTTGAGTGTGTTAAAATATAATTTCATTAGTTTTGTTTCCTGACTGTATGACTCCCAAATTAAGCAGCTTTCAAGAAGTCACACAAGCAATTCCCATAAATTCTTGTGCAAATCAACAGCCATGTATTACACTTCAGTTATGAACAAGGCGGTGAAGTCTCAAGTAAGACTATACAGGAATGTGGGCTCAATAGCTTGTATTTAAATTCATATTTATACATGTCCTTTTTACATTACTTGAACAAAGAGCCACAATCAGCTGTTAGTCTTTTTTAGTACAGCTTATAAGAATAAAAGGCAGAACATAGCCCAGAGAAAAAGTTAAGATAGATCGCTATGTGCTGTTTCCTTCACTTACTTAAAAATTGCAACCAAGCTTAGGCTTGAATCAACAGCCAGACCTTGCTCTGACTCCAATTTTAGAAAAGCATAACATTAGCAGTTCTGAATCAAATAAGCAAGGCCACCAAAATACCTGAAATAAGGTTATCAGGAAAAATAATTTCCTCGAATCAGAAAAACTCCAATTACTTTGGAGATGATAAAGAGTATCTGAAGGGCTGTTGGAAAAATTTAGCATCTTTTATGAACGGACAGCTAGTCTGAACTACACAGAAATGTGCATATTTGTTTCTCTTGTCTAATTATTATAGAAGAGTTGTTTAGGTTTTTAGCGCTCTAGTACAGGTTTTGCTAGTCTTCTGTGATCACGTCCTTCAGCAAAATATTACAATAAAAGTGTGCATTGCAGTTGTAACTTGATTGCTCCCGAGAAAAAATTACAAGAGTTGCTGGGGAAGGTGGGTTAAGAACGGATGAGATTAGGGGTAGGATTTCAATATTAATGGATTATGAAGCATGCATTGTATAAAACAGAATTGCTATACTGTTTGAAGCGCTAAAGACTGATGTTCAGTTTGTGACAATTTCAAGTGATCACTCAGTAATAAACTCAAACAAGTAATTTTGACTTTAAAATGGAAATAATTTAAAAAGTGAGATGACAGACATTAGAGACTTTTAGTAATCTCTACGAGGAAGACAGAACTATTTTAGATCACAGTCATATTACTAATGGATTGCCTCATAAACATTAGCCAACTTGCTGCTCAGTCACCTTTAACTACATTGTACTTCATGGTTAATATTCCACAGAAAGCAGAGCATAGGGTAATTTTTGTGACCTACTGACTACTTGACACATTTGTAAATTTTTTTTAAACTCATTTGCTTCTGTTAAAGCAAACTACTTCTTCTACTTTGTCTAGTAACTTCTGTTAAACTTCTACTAGTTTGCATGGGGTCTGTGTGATATCCAGCAGTTGTCTGCCTTTTAATGTAAAAAAAAAAAAAAACAAAAACAACAAACTATCTCCTTTTAATGTAAAAGCATTGATTTTTATTTTAAAGTAGTGCAGATATAAGATGCAAGACTCATATTTTTGCCAAAATTAATAAAATTAATTTCATCCTAACCTGATTCCCAACTACTTTCTCACTCCAAAAACATACTTCTCCGTAATTTCTTGGAGCTCAGATTGTTATTTTCTATTGCTCCTCTGTGTGTAGTGATAAAGAAGACTGACAGTGGAAACAGAATAGATCAAAGGCAAATCGCACCTCTATCAAAATCTAGCTGGGATGGGCACTGAACTTTTGTGTTTCCTATACGCTAGGCTGTAATCAGTTTACTAACAGAAAGAAAATAAAGCACATTTTTTAATGGTTTAAAACTGGGTAGCAAGTAGTAGGAAAGCCAAGTTTGGTAATCTCCACTAAAAACTTAATCAGCTTGTCTAGCAACTTACTTTATTTATTTTCTCAGTGCTTTGAACCAGCTTGTTTCCAGGAGAAACCATATTAATGTCTTCTATTTAATTGAACTGAATTTATATATTTAATTAAACGTTACCAGAGCTACTAAGTACTGGACTGAAGTAGCAGCTGAGTTATTTTAACTGTTTCCCCCTTCTCACTTCTTGTTCAGCTGAACATTTCTGTTAAGCCCGCTTCAGGGCTTGAAGCAGGGAACAGGAAAACACGTGAAGGTTGGAAGGACTACCACCTAGCTTCAGTCAGTCCCTTAGGGGAAAAGAAAAGAGAAATTGAAAGTAAACAATGGCTAGAAAGTCCACAATAAGGGTTATGCATAAAATTTTTACAATTTAAACATCTGAGGATCTCATATTGATTAAAAAGAATAAAGTCTGTGTTGGAGATTTTCCCATTTAAGGATGTGCATTGCATAGCTTTCATGTAGGCATGTGGTTAAACTGTGCAAAGAAGAGGTAGTCTGGCCTCTGGACTACCATCTTTGTGCTGACATGATCATGCTATAACTCCCTCCCTTCAGCTTGTGGAAATAAAAACAAAGGTTGATGAAAGTATGTCATCCATTGCTGTGCAGAGCATGTTCTGTGCTTGAGAGTCCATTCTGCTGACTTGGCATGTCAAAGTGTCAACATCAGCTGGTGCTGCAGGTCTCACAGCTACAGCAACTCTTATTGACTTTCATGGAGTCGTTCACATGTCCTTCATTGGGTTCACTGTGACCACAAGGTCAGCAGTCACAGGACACCCTGCCCACAGATGACTGGGTTCACGTGGCATGCTTTATGGTGTCACTGGTGGCTTTATGAAAGAAGGTGGATAATGACTAAAAAAAAAAAAAAAAAAAGAGGCAAAAATGCTCCCATGTCATTGTTAACAATGAGGAAAATAAGGAAAGAATGAAAAAGACCTATAATTTGTAAAAAACATGTTGGTTTTTTTTCTGTATGTGTCATGACCTGAAAGGCACTTATGCGTGTCCCAAAGTCATAGTTCAGGCATAAACTTTGAAAAGGGAAGAAGAATTCAAGCAAATTTTCTCAGGTTTATATTTTTTCCCAACCATTTCTTGTCATAAAGTAATAGAAAAGAAGCCTTGGACATTGTTAAGCCATATCTAAAAACAGTTCTGAGTCTTTGTTCTCCCTTTGATCGCTCTTGCCACTACACATGTAATGCTCTGTTGTGCTGATATCATCAAAGAAGCTGCAAACTGATTCCCTAGAGAAATGCAAATATAAACCACCTGGTAATTCTGATCTCTATAAGAAAGGCAGAAAACGAATGTAATTGTCTGATAAATGAAAATATAAGTAAGTCAGCAGGTGACATTTAATCTTCAGGTTTAAGAAGTAATCATAGTAAATGGGTTGTAACAAAGTAACTACCACACTAAACCACTTGAATAATGTATTGTCAACTGAGTTTATTTGGTGTAGACATTTTCTTAATAGCATTATAAACATTTGTCCAACTCTGGGTCACATTCATGGCTATACTTTACCATCTGTGGTCATTCATGTGTATATAACGTAGATGTAAAACATCACCTGATGGCTTTTCATATCACTTTGCAGTAAAGCCATACCATGAGGTACAGGATAATAGCTCAGAGGAGCTTTTACTGTATAATAGCAATTCGTACAGCTATGCTGGCAGTGAACATCTGTTTTAGCACCCATATGATGCTCTTACAATTCCCTTGATTATTAGAGTTTCCCTATTGCATCCTGTGCTTCTGAATCTGGTAGGGAGCAAACATGAGTGACAAATTTTAATGCAGTGAATTGCATGTTTCCTAGGAGAGGTTCTCAAGGGATATAGAACATGCTGCAGTAACGTGCATGTCAGGGAGTGTCTGTTTTTATGTCACCCTTCTAGTGACATTGGGGGAGATTAAACTCCTTTTTAAAATAAGCCTCTGTGAAATGGTAAGCCTTGCTGTTCTCTGAAGGAGAGCACAAATGTCTGTCATTCATTCCCTCCCGAGAGAGAAGAGACAGAAAACTACCATAAGAGGACAGCTGAGATACACATTGAGCTCAGAATAGGAAAGCTCATTCAAAATGCAACATAAAATTCAGTGGTCTAGGAATGTTTCCTTTCTATGAATAGTGTTTCTCTTTCCAAACAAAATACTAGAGGTGTTTGTTTGTTTGTTTGTTTCAAAAAAACCTGCTACATAATTTCTAATCTTTTGCATTTCTGTTTGATAAAGTAGTAGTATTCGTAAATCCTCTGGTACTAGAAAGAAAAAATAATCTTTAGCAAGGTAGAGGAAGGAATGGAAATTGCTGCACCGTTTGGCCAGATTTATATCAAGCACTATGAAAGCACCGGCTGCAGATTTTTTGATAGATTGCAAATTTTGTTAAGGTAAACATCAGCATCTCTGTAAGGTAAGAAAACATTATTTTCTGGTTTGCAACTGTGGAAGCATGCATAGAGAAGAAATAACAACATGAACGAGGGTACACAGTAACTCCAGAGCAGGGTCAGGAATGCAGCTGTATTCGCTTCCATTTCCCAGTTTGAGTGTTAAGCACTGACCGGTCCCTCCTTTGTGCTGCTGTGTATCTCTCTGAGTCATCATTTATTAGCCACTACCAGAGCTGCAATGTTTCAGTAGAGGTGCCTAGACCTGCTTTATCGTAATGGGTACCATATATGGTCCTACATGTCTGTCACTGAGTGTTAGTTCCTGCCTCACTTGAATTGCTGTCCGAAAAACCCAGACTAAATTGAAAGTCCCTCCCTACGTACTTATTATTAAAAACTAAAGACACCAGAAGTATTCCTTTAAAAGACCTCTCCATACAGAAAATTGTATTGGATATGTTTGCTCTGTTCCCCGTTACACACACACATTATTGTAGAAAAAGAAGACAGAGAATATTTCTGGTTTGAAATAGCACTTTACTAGCTTCACCTGGTTCTTCAGCTCTGCTTGTGACATTACTCAATTTACTGTGATGTCTTCTCAGTGACCTTCCCAGACCTTCAGATTTGAGTCTTCGATTTTTCTAAGAGCAACGCTTATTTAGGTCTTTGCACTCCTTTTTTGCACACTACAGACTTATCCAGCATGAATATCTACTCCACTCAGAGGCTTTGTTAAAAAGAAAATAAAAATATACTTACACTGCTGGGATATAAAAGTGGCAGAGGAAGCAGCAGAAGCGGAATGAGAACAACAAGCAAGAGATTTCTGGATCTGAGAATTTCCTTCATCACTGCCATACTCCTTTATTTTCTGGTGGCTTTCTTCTTGGTTGCTTCTCTGGTTCCTCAGATACTCCAACTTCCACTCCACGTTTTCCTTCACCTGTGCTCAGGTTTCCCTGAAAGGTCTCTCAGTGCGTCATTTCCTAACCCCACGCAGTCACCTAAAATAATTTTCTTAATTTGTTTATTCTTCAATTTGCTGTTTTGAAAAGAAACCTTAATGGTTTTTCAATTAAAAAGATATTCAGTTTAAGTAGGGCTCACCAGCAGATCCAAATTATTATGACACCATAACATACAGGCATTTGCAAGCTGGAGCATAGTGATCTTTGGACAATTTTTCTTTTACTTTAGAATCGCATATATAGCTGTGTTGCATTCTTGTCCCCATATTTTGGAAGTTTTCTTTCTTCCATTATCCAACAGCGTAATTCCTGTTTTCATTAACTGGGAGAGATATGTTTCAGGCTGCTTCTTTTCCTCCTGTTTGATAGTCTTAATGTCTTAAATACGGGTTTCTTTCCTGCTGAAAAATGATTAAAACAAAAAATCTCTTGTTCAGTGCACAAAAACAAACGTGCAGGTATTCCTTCTTTAAAAAAGAAAAAAAAAATTAAACCATCTGCAGCTTCTCCAGATTTTGTCTCTTTGCTACAGTTTCAGCTTCTACTTCGTATCTACCTTTACCCTACTTTTGCCCTGAGCTTGGAATTCACAGGGCATTCAATTCCAACACAGATTATACTTGGTCTCAAAATAAAAACTTGTTAAAAAGCTTCATGCAACTCTAATTCACCAATGAGGACTGTGGAAGGTAGCAGTTGCTCCACCCATTATCCAAAACCCAGTCAGAATATTTGAGAAAGCCAGCAGCCTCCTCTTGCTGACATACACAAACAGACAAAAAGAACTTTTTTAGTTACTGAACAGTCTGTTATTGTTTCAGGGACTCAGTACTGATGGTAAATAAATAAACATTGTTTTCTAGACAGTACCTTTTGTCTTTCATGTTTTTTTCTTCCTGATCCATGAACATCACTTATTCATAAGGCATTGACTGATCTGTGTACTGATTCATGTGCCTTCAGTAACGGCAAGATTTAGACTCAAATTGAGGATTTTTAGGCTTTCACTCTAGTCTTCCAGGGGAGAAACATTTCTACAACTCTGCCATTATTAATGCTCTTTGAGGGCAGCAAATACTGGAGATTTCATACTGAATCCATTGGCTGGTTGCTTGCGTGTCCTGTAGGTAGACATCCATTTACTCTTTATCCACATGTCTAGGATTTTCCATGCTTTCAAACCTTGCTTGTGTATCATCTACCCACACTCTGCTAATTAGACACAAACAGAGCTCCCTCAACTGAACTGGGATGCTTCTGGGACACTGAGTCCTGAAGAACTGGCAAAGGCAAATATGCAGAGGAATTTGATCTGCAGCACAAATTATTCCTGAAATTAATAATTGTATCTAAGACTATATAGCAATTCTATAGCTTGAAATGTCTATCAAGTAACAGCCCCTTGAGACCCTTCAGGGAAGTTTAGCAATTAATTCTGGAAGCAAAAATATGGTTAATGTGAAGATTTTGGATTGGCCAACACAATTAGTGAATTTATATCCGTTTTGTCAGTTGTTTCAGGGAAACTAAAAGAATGTCTTAAATACTAAAAAAAACACCAAACAAACAAACAAAAAAAACAACAAAAAAAAACCCAAACACCCTCCCCCAATGTTTTATTTTAAATAATAATTTTTTAAAAATCTATGTTTTATATATCACTTTTTTATAATCTGTAAGGTCAAAGTGTGGATTAAAGGTGTCATTTAGAGCCAATGGCTTTTTACCCCATGGGAGAAGAACTGTCTAGAAATTTGACTCAGTCTGAAGTAATGAGATACAAACTGAATTAGGGAGAGCTAACAGTATTTCTTCTCTCCCACCTTTAGGAACAGGCAACCTTTGACTGTATCTTAAGCAATACTGAAGGAGGGAAGATGCCCTAAGCCCAAAGAGCCACCCTGATGTAAAGTGCTCCTTCCCATTTGAATTCTGGAAAAAGGAGGCTTTCTCGTTCCTATATATTACCTCCTCTTGCCTGTTAGAGGGAAGGGTTGTTTCCCCTTCTCTCCTGTACTGTTGCTCCCATGAAGAGTTTTGCAGAATGAGACAACCAATTGCCCATGCTGCAAGTTGCTGAATAGTAAATCTGCTGCTGTTGAAATCAATACACTGCCATTAGTTTTATGCAGAATATTTTTATTATTACTTTGACAGTCTCTATTAAATTAACCTTGGCAGTCCAAGCATATTTCCAAGGAATAAATCTCTTTTCCTACACTACACACAATAATGGAAGGAGGGAAAGAAACTCAAAAAGTCTTTCTTTTCTGTTGGGGAAGTAAAGATTTTGACTACCAATTTGTAAGGTACAGGAAAGTATGTATGCCGTAGGGTATGATTGAATATTCAAAAGTATCTGTAATTCTTTTCCATGGAATAATTACTGTTCAGTAAAGCCTGACTGCTGGACGGTCCTGTTACAAATTGAGAAGAGTGGCTGGGAGGTATTTGTCTGGATAGTGACTGCTACTGATTAATACTTGCTGTGGTGCTCTTTCTTGTTATCTTTGCAAACTTGGAGTCACTGTCTGTTGCCCTAGTTCCAAGGCTCTTCCGGCAAGTGGTGCTTCAGGGAGCCAAGAAGAAGCAGAGCTGGAAAGGCAGGAGTGTGCTCCATGGCATTTCCCCTCCATCTGTTTATTATAAAGCATAGCATGGCAAGAAAACACGAACAGGTTGTCGGTGTTCATGCTGAAAGCTTATTGGGTATGTGGAGTGTAGTGCAAGGCTGCTTGGAGGTTGCTGAGTGGTGTGTGCATAGAGAAGATGGAGAGACTTGAGGCTTATAGCTTTGTGGTTGAGGTTTTCAGTTTCCTTGGCCATACACCAGCCAGGCTTTGAAGATGGCCAACAAAGATCTTCAGGTATAAAAGTGCACCTGCACATATGGACATCTAAATGCAAACATGCACGCCCATGCATACACATACAGAAACTGCTGAGAGAAACAGGACTGACTCTATCTTTTATAAGCCCTTTGTCCAACTGCTTATGCCATTGCCAGCCTGTCCCCAAGGCTGCTGAGGTTTCACATTCCCACGGGTGGTTGCCAAACCCAGTGAGCCCTGACTGTTAGCACTGTTTGCTGCAACTAGATGGTGCTCACTGGATTTTTTCAGCTGCACTCCTTGGAGTATCCCTGTTAAGGGACACTGAAGAGTTTGTTCCTTTTGCTCAAGTGATGCAAAAGCAGTTAAACATGATTCAGAGCCGGGGTTGGAATCTTCAGTTCTCTTTCATAGCCCCGGGGACTTGTGATTTGGGCCTGCTTCCTCAAGATATTATGCAAATAGAGAGTTAAAGAATGGTGATATGAAAGGATTAAATAAATGTTCACCTGTTTTCCCATGCTCTGGAAGCAGAAGCATCTCAATAGAGAAAGAGAGTTCATGTAACTTATTCACAAAATTTAGAGTTTGGATTTTTCATTACTAGTCATCTGCTTGACAAGATAGATTTCCTTTTTCTGTCCATTTTTTTCTATAATTTTTTTTTGTAGTTTATAACAATCTGTTGCACTATTTCTGAAAACAAAATATATATATATATATATATATATATATATATATTTTGTTTTCAGAAATAGTGCAACAGATTGTTATAAACTACAAAAAAAAATTATAGAAAAAAATGGACAGAAAAAGGAAATCTATCTTGTCAAGCAGATGACTAGTAATGAAAAATCCAAACTCTAAATTTTGTGAATAAGTTACATGAACTCTCTTTCTCTATTGAGATGCTTCTGCTTCCAGAGCATGGGAAAACAGGTNTATATATATATATTTGCTGCAAACAGGTACTGCTTTTGCTCTGCTCCCAAATTCAGAATTCCCACCGCTGGATTAAGGAATGGCCTTTTCTGCTAAGTGGTCAGATGCAATTGTTCCCTGACTGAACAATTCAGGATTCTTCCATGCTCTCAACACTTCCATGCACACACACACATGAACATACATACACACACATACACAAGTGAATATATAATTTACCATCAAAAATGAGCCACATTGCTAAATTCAGCACCAGGTATGTTTTAATGCACCTTTCTCCCTTGCCTGAGGGGGATTCTGAAGCGTTGGTTTAGAAGACCTATATTCAAGAGACTGAACCAGGAAAAATGTGCCATTGTTAAATTAAACAGGGCCTTTGTCTTACCTTTGACTCCACTGAGGACAAAAACATGTTCCCTTCAAAAAAACAAGGAGCAGAAGCAAAATCATGTGCAAATAATATAAGAATCATTGCAGACTGCTTGGGAGGGTGGCTCTAGGTAAGCAGAGAATATGTTCACAGGCATTGTTTGCTGCTGATATTCACAATGCCCTTTGTCTTCTGCAAATGTTATTGCAATTAAAATCTGGCTCAGCCAAATGAAGTGAATCAGACAGCGCTTATTTACAAGAATATTTGGAATTAATAATACTTGGCATAATTTCTGAAGGCTGACAGTTATGAAACCTCTTCCTTTTACAGAGGGCCTTTGCATCTCTTTATTATTTATATTCTTTTACTGGCCAGGAAAAATATGAACTTGATTCCCCAGCTAGGAAAGCAGCATTCTCCAGCAAACACTCATAGGTATGTGAGCATAAGCATAATATACTTATGTATTGCTTGTAAGAAACCCACAGGTTGAAAGAAGTCTGTCTGGGGTGTACACCAGACTCCCTTCTTTGCCTGTCACAGAATGTGCCTCCAAGCCAGCACAAAAATCAAATTCCCAGGACTGAAGATAACATTTTTTTCCCCATATAACATGGAACTATAAAGTGGATTCCACAAGAGGGAGCTAGAAAACAAATAATCTCAAATAAATTTTCACAAAGCAGGCTATTAAACTGTACAGAATAAAGTGAAGGACGTGCTATGTGTCCCTTATCGACCAGAAAAGGTAGCTTAGTTGCTGTTGCATCAAGTCTCCCACTATGATGGCTCTTTGTTGTATGGGAACATCAAGTCGTGCTTTAGGGCTTTATAAAGACTGACAAAGGATTCAGCCCAAGCGTCTTTTTGGTGCCCCTGGGACTGAGCAGCTCTGTAGGCTGTGTAGACCATGGTCAGCACTGTCCTTTCAAAGTCTTCTTTCTTGAGGACCCTTGGGTAGGAAGACAGCCTGCTACTCAGCCTGCGGATCTCTGTGATGCTTTTGGGGATGATCTCATTGCAGATGGTGTCAAACTCAGCAGCCTTCCTCAGTGAAGCGAGTTCCTCATCTTTGATGGAGATCCTCTGACGTTTGTCAATGTCAAGCTCAGCTAAAAGAAACTGGTACAAAATCAGAACACAGAAAGCTATTTATCTTCTCCAAGAGACTCTAGGCAGAGTAAATGTGAGTTAACAACATGTTCTTAGGTCTTTACCACAGGTCAAATGGAGACAAAACTCTTATTGCACTGGCTGGAGGTAGGGGAGACCATAAAATATCTGTGAGTGTTGGACTCCTCTGTTACCTACTTGGAAAAAATAGGGACAGGCTATGGGGAAAGGAGAGAGGCAAAGAAAAAGCAGGTAGTCTCCCATTGTCTGAAACAGGTATGGATTACTACTGGTGCCACAAGGGTATTAAAGGGGTGGAGACAGCAACACAGCTGGAAAAGACAGCTTACCCCGGCAGGGATAGCAGTGGTGGCCTAGCTCTGTGTGAGAGCACAACAGTAGCTTCCCAGCCTATCTCCTCTGTTTGGACATCCAATCCCAGTTTCTCAAAGTGTGTAATAGATAGATAGATTTGACCCATGCACCTTCTTTAGGTGGACCACTTTCCCTTAGCAAATCACATGACACTGTTCCAGACTGTACATTACATCTGTAGTTTTCACTGCTGTGAAAGGGAGGACTGGAACCATTTTGAAGTGAAACAATCACGCCATGGGGATTACTTTGCAATGACCCATACTCATGGCTTTAATGATTTGAACAAAGAATTTGGGACTGAGACTTGCCCCCAAAAATGTAAACACATTTAATAATGGATAGCCGCAGTATGGACCCAGTTTTGGTTAAGGATTAAGGTATCATGGGTTTCCGTATACTGAACCTCATATAGCAGGACCACATCTTCCAGCGAGTTTTGTAGCACTGGGTTAAGGAAGGCAGCTGACGATCTCTTGAACCGCTGAGCAGCTGGGAAAAGCATAGCTGGAAAATAATAATGGGGAAAGAGAAGTTCCAAAGAGTAGCAAACATTGAATAGAGGAAACACTTTTCAACGCTAGATTCAAACAAAGAACTACCTGTTGCAAAGACTTTGTGTACAGTATGACTTCTCACTGTGAATACAGGCAGCATGAACTGCTTTGACCATAATCTACTAGGGATGGAGATTATCTGTTTTCCCTGTATCTATAGAGTGCGTAACACAGAGTGTTTTATAATTCAAGCCTGGGACTGTGAAGTGCAGACACTGTAAGGAATAAAAACGGTAACTGCTAGATGAACATCGTCTGAAAAACACGTTCTTCTGGCCGTGGAAGGGGAAATAAATACTGACCCTCGACAAGGCCTACTTTATTTCAGGCCATTCTCCTACTAACACATATCTAAGACCCTACATTTTCCCTGGTTTCAGCTGTCTAACAGTTGATCTCTCTCTAGTTGATAGAGACAGCTCCTCCAGAGAATAGATCACCTCATCTGTCCTGGGCATATATGTCTGTAAGGAGTGACTCACCCTTTGGAGATGTTTGAGTCTACTTTTGGGCCTGTTACCAGCTTAGACAAGACAGTTATATTCAATGAGGTGAATCTGAATTTATTATTAATTTAATATTTCATAGTGTTATTTGGGGAGGGACTCTTGATCAGGGAGTATAGCAATAGAACAAAGGGTAATGGTTTGAAACTGAAAGAGAGGAGGTTTAGATTAGATATCAGGAAGAAATTCTTTACTGTGAGGGTGGTGAGACATTGGAACAGGTTGCCTCTGAAGGCTGTGGATGCCTCATTCCTGAAAGTGCTCAAGTCAGACTGGATGGGGCTTTGAGAAGCCTGGTCTAGTGGGAGGTGTCCCTGCCCATGGCAAGGGGGTTGGTAGTCAATGATCTTTAAGGTCCTATCCAACCTAAACCGTTCTATGATAACTAGAAACAACAAAGTGTTCTATGATCAGGTATTTATCTGGCACTGTGAAGCGTACTACAGATATTGTCACAGGGAAATGAGACAGAAAATGTCTCATTAGGAACTTTACTGTCTATAATAAAGAAAATTAATTGGGATAATACAGGTATGAAGTAATTCATGTTTGAGCCAGCAAAAGGTGTGGCCTTGAATTAGCTAGGGAATACAGTATAGACAAAATAGTTTGTTGCATTGCAATAAACATACTGCAGCTGGATTCTACTAACTGTAATGCATCCTGCAGGGATGGGTTTCAGACATTTTGGTAAGCCATCTACAGAGCTAGGTACTTCCTATTGGATCTATGTGGGTTTAGATTAGAAGTTGTTTAAAAAACCAAATAGTACTCAGACAACATGTGACTAAAAGCCTGACGGAATGAATGCACCAAGTAAAAGACCAGAGGTATTGAAAAGGTCTTGATCCTTTCCCCAGCATGATGCCATTACCAGCTGAGCAACTTGTCTGGCCTAGCTGAGGAGGTGATGAGTTTGGAAAAGGTCACAAGCTGCCTGCAAGTTTTGCACTGGGAGAGTGTTTGCCTGGCTGACCAATCAAGCAGGGCTATACCCACTTTCTGCTGCGGCTCCGTCACTGATGTTCACCCCTCTTGCTCAGAGCTTTGCTGAGACACACTGAAGCCATTCCATCTTTCGCTCTCGGCAATTCGAGAATGCAATTGAGAGCATGTGAAGCACTTGAAACTTCAAGCACTAATTGCTGAGTAATTAAAACTTTTATTACCGGGCAATTAAAACTCTAATTACTAAGCAGCTGGCAGAAATCCAGTCCATAATGACAATTCATTTTTATCTCTTTTAGATGCCCTTTCAGTGGAAACAGCCTCAGAGTGAAGAGTATTTCTATATATGCAGATGGTTTACATCTCAAATATTCCCTGAACCATGGACAAAGTGTCTATGTCATCTTGCTTCAGTGCTGTCATGTTTATTGTCATCATGCTGGTTGCCTCTAGCTGTCAGGCAAAGTACAGATTCCTACCAAGGAGCTGAATTAGGAGTCATCAGATTCAGCCCGTCACCACTCACCCAGAAAAGCCTCAGTGAAAGATTTGCACAAAAATGAATGCTGCATTATCAGTTTAGTACTGACCCACTTGTTGAATGACAGGTGAAAGCTCAAAAAGCAGCTAGGTTTTTCCACCCAACTCTTTCTAGGATGACACAGTTTAGATTAGGAGATTCAAAGGGACAAGAGCATTAGCTGCTATATTGTGAGAAAGGAATTTGTATGCGTATCAGAACCATACTGTGTTCTTCAGGGACCAAGCTAGCACTTATTCCCCGATCTCATTATCTTGTTCTCAAAACATAACAAACTTTGTTACAGTTCTTAGTGACTCTACTCAGAAACTCTTTCAAACCTTGTTTGCATTTGTCATGGTGATCTGATTTTCCTGATCAACAATTTAGTTCAGTCTTTCCCTTTCTCTATCTTCCTGCATAGTAGTCAAATCTTTCTACTATCACTCCCTCCTCAGTCCTCTCCATGGAGGAGATTGTGCGAGTGTTCAGAGCAAGCACTCTCTGCTTTTCATTACGCTGACTTAACATACATGTAAGTTAAGCACAAAACCTCAGTTAGAGACAAATTTACAGCCAGTTTCTGCATTCAGTGGTTGCAAATTCCACTTGAAATGTTTCTGCTGACTTTACTTCTTCCTGCATTTACTTCCATCTCTGACATAAGTTAGCTGGGCAGTATCAAAGAACAGTAGAGGAGTATTATTGTGCTTACATCTCATTATTTTCTTCCCCAAGGGAGTTTTCTGTAAAAGTATCAATCAATTATTTCATAGTAGGATGCAGAGCAATGTGCACAATTCTATGGTGATATTGCAGTCAATTTGTTTCAATGGCAGTAGCCATGAATGTCTGAGAAGCAAAGATCCCTGACCATTATTGACAGAGAAAATCCAATCCTGTGATCTCTGAAATCAGTGGAGAGACTCCTATTGATCAATTTTATTTTTTTTTACTTCTCTTACAAATGTGTCAAGACATCTCCATTGGAGATGTGGGTGCTTCTGTCCTAAGGACTGAATAGTGACATAACGAGAAACTTACGATCCACAGAGATGAGGTAGAAAAAATAAGTTTTTTATTATCTTTACTGAAAACATTTTCTATTATATATCTGTGTACTACCAGGCTCATCCTCTTCCAAATCCTTTCTTCAGAGGGGCCTTAAGAGTACTCCCTAATCTATCCCTATGTGCTGCCCACTGAGGCCTCAGGGCTGGAGGTGGATGGGAAAAGTCTGCCTTAGCTGAGACACCTGCCCACGTGACTGACCCTGAACAGCCTCATCCTGTGTCCTGGAACGCACCACTGCTTGTACCTGAAGAAGGTAGGCACCCAACAAGTCTAGTCCTAAGGGTAGCTAAAAGTGGCCATCAAAATGTGGTCAAGTCCCTGTTTCCTGCACCTCTCACTACAAGGAGTCCATTCAGTCTCCTATGGCTCTGTAGACTCAAATGCACTTCTCCTGAAGGACTACTCTGGGTTTTAAACAAAAGATGCAGCAGTGTTTGCCAACTTGTTTGCCTGATTCTATTTAGCCCATGACAGCTTAGAAATGTTTTTACTTTTCAAACATAATGTCACGTCTGGGGCTAACAATAGCTTTATTTTGAAGATTCTTTCATATTTAAGAACTGTGACAGAATTTTCCGGAGGACCTCATTAGCCATATGATAAATATTTGCTATACTCTTGCACCTTTTCCGTGCAGTTTCACTGGTAAAAGTACAGATGTTTGGTTTTGCTTTCCAGTCTATACTCCTGCTCATGAATTCCCAGTTGCTGCCTGTGATGGGCTTGCTCAATAATTACAGAGCATAACTACAGGAGTACTCAATTATTTGTGCATCACCAATGCCCTTTTCTTCTTCTATGAAAAGTTATGAAGCCAAGAACATGAATCAGGCCCTGTGCAGGCAATCACTCCAAAGCATATACAGGTCCCTAGGTCTCCAGGACATAAACACAGTTTAACTAGGTTCATGACTCAATAGGAATTATTTTTATTAACTTCAGGGGCATGGAAAAGAGCTACCACATTGCTTCAGTGCAACCCTTTCATAAAGATCAGGAGGAGCAGAGGAACAAGAAAGGTTTTTGGGACAAATGCCCTGACTCACTGCAAGCAAAGCAAAGGAGAGTTACCTGTCAGCAAAAGGAAAAACCGTAGCCCAGCTGGAATAATCCTATAAGCCAAATTCAATGAACAGACTGCCAGCTGTGTCTTCGGTTACTAAGGCCTGACTCTAAAGAAACTCATGAAAATAATTTTTGGGGGGTATCACTGGCTTTCTGGGACCAGTCTGCTGTTTCTGGGAGTGTAAGGCAGGGAGTGGTTGCACAGGTAGCAGCAGATTCTGTTCAGTGGTGGACCTAAAATGGAGAAGTGATCTCTGGAACTACTTTATGTGTTTGCCTGTAGCTGCAGGCTATGTCCTCTCAAACCACTACAGCTATCTTTTTATTGCAAGCTCACATCCACCCCTAAGTAGTGAGAAACTGCTACAAGATCAGCAGTACATCCAGCTTGATCCCTCACAGCAAGTTGCCTTTTCCTGCTCAAAGCTTTTAAAGCCAGCACACCTAGACTTCAATAGAAAGAAGTTAATACATCCTAAACTGTGATGACAGCAATTTCTTCCCATTTGGCTTTATCTTACTGGTAAAGCAGGTAATAAAAGGATTGTTCAGTTATTCAGTGCTCTGAGTACATGGTACATGGAAACAATTTCAGGTGCATGTTGCTCCTGAAATGAAAGAAAAATGGAAAATATTATAAGTCATAGAATCATAGAATCATAGAATGGTTAGAGTTGGAAGGGACCTTAAACTTCATCAGGTTCCAACCCCCCCGCCATGTGCAGGGACACTTCCCACTAGACCAGGTTGCTCAAAGCCCCATCCAGCCCGGCCTTGAACACTTCCAGGAATGGGGCATCCACAACTTCTCGGGGCAACCTGTCCCAGTACCTCACCACCCTCACAGGAAACAATTTCTTTCTAGTATCTAACCTAAATCTCCCCTCTTCTAGTTTAAAACCATTTCCCCTTGTCCTATCAATATGCTTCCTGACAAAGAGTCCCTCTCCAGCCCTCCTGTAGGCTCCCTTCAGATACTGGAAGGCAGCTATGAAGTCTCCCTGGAGCCTTCTCTTCTCCAGGCTGAACAGCCCCAGCTCTCTCAGTCTGTCCTCACAGGAGAGGTGCTCCATCCCTGTCATCATCTTTGTGGCCCTCCGCTGGACCCATTCCAACAGGTCCATGGCCTTTCTATGCTGAGGGCTCCAAAACGGGACACAGTACTCCAGGTGGGGTCTCACAAGCACAGAGTAGAGGGGGAGAATCACCTCCCGCAACCTACTGTCATGCTTCTTTTGATGCAGCCCAGGATATGGTTGGTTTTCTGGGATGCCAGCGCACACTGCAAGTCATTGTTCATGAAGGCATGGTAAAGTATGGAAGGCATTTTTATTTTTTGTTGATAAATTAATTGGATATTGTTGTGGCTTTTTCTGTCCTAAAACAAGCGCAGAGAAGCAGAGTGTCTGAATTATACTCCAGTGTTGGAGTTTTTCCTTAGCCTAAACATCACATGACTAGAAAAGCAAATAAAAAAAATATCTGTGTCCATGCTCAGTCTTTTTTATGCCAGATTCTGCAACTGTCCATACAGCCATCTCCTGGTCCAGATGCACAACCCTTTCAAGCTCACTGTTATTCAGCGTGAAGCATACGCTGGTTCCACTAGTGAGCTGGAAATTTTCCTTGTGTCACGACATTTTTCTCTAACCTGCCTGGAATTTGCACTGAATCAATCTCAGCACACCTAGAGGCTACTGTCAAGAGAAAACATTTGTTGAAAACTTGAAAACAGATTTTTTCACTGGCACCAACTTCTTTGAAAGACGAAGATTATTCTTCAAGACAAATTAAAGCATTTTTCAAAGCAAATGAACTCAGCATTGTCCATAAGGTGATTGTATAGGAAGATACAGCAGCCATTATAAAATGCCGTGCAAAAATTATGAGTTATCTCGGCTGGCTGAACCTATGTTGTTGCAGAGGCTACTGGGAAGTTCTTAGAAGTCATTGATACTTTGGAACTCTGGGCAAATGTCTGAAATGCTCACAAGAGAATTTTCTTTAACAGTGTAAAGGAAATACAGTTTTGAACTCAGTCTCTACACTTTTCCTTCACCGTGCACTGCAAAAGAGGAGAAGATAGAAGTGTCAAATTTTGCATACCCTTGAGAAAGGCTTTTTGTCTCATATTCCTCCTTGATCACCTTATTCACGAGGGTTTACAGTCAGACCACAAGTATATTTTACACTTAAAGTTTTATTCCCATCAGATATGCCTTTGGTGGGTCTTTGTACTGAGTTGCTCCAGCTAACTGTGAAAGACCTGTTCTTACCATTCCGCAGTCAAAGTCACTAAATATTTTACTGTCATGAACAACTACTTGCTTTGCATTTGCAGTAGATCTTGATACGAGAAGCCTTGTTTCCTCTGAGGTGAAGTGGTGTTGACCTCTAAAAGGTGTGTGGTAGCAGTGAAAGTAGGAACTAAAGTACAATATTAATAAGTGATGAAGAAGTTTTATGTATAGTAATCCCACCGTTTACTTCTTGTCCTGCACTTGCCTCATGCCCAGAAGGATGCATGTTCACCATCTACAATGTGTTTATGCTTCCCTGGGCCTGCAAGAGCTGCCAGGGCAGAACCTGGGCTTTGGCTGCCCAGCTCTGCAATGGAGTATGGTCAGACATATCTCCTCTAGGCTTCCTGACTTTTTACTATTCTGTATCACAACTGCTATATTAGAAATGATTGAACACTTTGCCCTAGCACAGGAGAAATGGAAAGAGCAGGAAGCTGGAGAAAGAATAAGAAGAATATAATAAGGATAACACACAAACTAGAAAGACAAAGAAAAAACACTGCAGTGCTACAGACTATCTTCTGAAACTTGTATCTGGAATTGCAGTTACTCACTTAAGTAGTGCCATGATGACAAGGGCAATGCAAAGGCTAGCACATTCCAACTTTAATACATTTAAATCTCCATTATTGGGATATTAAATCCCAATGCCCCTTAGAAGAACACAGCAGTGAGAAGGAGAAGACATTTTAATTACAAACCAACATGAACTAGCACATTTGTAAAAGCAGCTACCAAGAGAATTTGCCTCTTTCTACTTTCAGCTCCATATTCTTACTCTCTTAGCTCCTAAGATTAAAATTAATAGTAGCAATGGTCTGTCTTTATTCCTGCCTGTTGGTTAAAAGTGAAAATAGATATTTATTTTTTCTTTAGTTATAAAAAGAATAAAACCATAGAATCATAGAATGGTCCAGGTCGGAAGGGACTTCAAAGATCATGTAGCCCCGAATCCCCTGCTGTGGGCAGGGACACCTCCCACTAGATCAGGTTTCTCAAAGTTCCATACAATATATCTAATAATATCTAATCTAAATCTACCCTCTTTTAGTTTCAAACTGCTACCCTTCATGCTATCCCTACACTCCCTGATCAAGAGTCTCTCCCCAAATAACCCTGTGAAGTATTAAAGTCATAATAAATTCAGATTCACCTCATTGAATGTAACTGTCTTGTCTAAGCTGGCAACAGGATCAATGAGTAGACACAGACATCTCCAAAGGGTGAGTTGCTCCTTCCAGATTTGTATGCCCAGGACAGACGAGGTGATCTACTCTCTGGAGGAGCTGTTTCTATCAACTAAGGAGAGATCAGCTCTATCAAGCAGATCCCTGAAAGAGGTCAAAGTCTGCTCTCCTGAAGTCCACGGCAGCGAGCTTACTGTATACCCTCCTTGCTGCTGCAAGGATCTTGAAGTCCACTATTTCATGGCCACTGCAGTCAAGGCTGCCATTGAGCTTCTCATTCCCTATCAGCCCCTGCTTGTTAGTAACGAGATCCAGCAGGTCACCTCTTCTCATTGGCTCTTCTATCACTTGGAGAAGGAAGTTATCATGAGCACATTCCAGGAACCTCCTGGATTGCTTATGTTCTGCTATGTTGTCCTTCAAACAGATATCGGTGTTCCCCATGACGAGCAGGGTTTGTGAACATGAGGCTGCTCCTGTCTGTCTAGAGAGACCCTCATCTACTTGGTCTTCCTGGTCAGATGACCTGTAGCAGAGCCCCACTGTAATGTCATCTGTCCTACCCTCCTTTTAATCCTGACCCATTAACTCTCTGTTGGCTGGTTATAAGAAAAAATTTCTACCTTGAAAATCTAAGTTTTACTAATAAGGATGTAGGAAGTAGGTCTCCCTACAAAAGCTGGCAACAAGCAACATTGCTCTTAGGGGAAAAAAAATCAGTTTAGACTACTTAGAATTAATAACATACTCTATACAATTCCTTAGTTTATAATCAGTTTTTTCAAAGTTACCTTTTACTAATTCACCTTCTTTTCAAGAAACACACATATTTTAAAAAGGTGCCTCAGTTCCATAAAACAGAACCCCCTCAAATGTAGACTTCTGCGCTTCATAAATATTCTGAGAGGTGTTAGACTAGATTAACATGCAACAGAGTTTCTATATAAAAATTGAAGTGGTAATAGCCTTTCTAGCTACTTGACATGAGTAAGAAATGTAAAGGGGTATAAGACCAAAAAAACCCTTATGTTTACAGAAATTGATATTGCTAGAGAAAGAAATGGTGCATCTGAGCCTGTGTTTGTGAGAAGCAGAGGATATTTTTTTCTTTTAGGATTTAAGTAAAATGATTTCACAGATATGACTAGCATCAACCAATTAAAATGGCCTGAGAATTTATTCCCTCAGATGGAATTTTCATTATGCTGCATTTTCACCTGTTCCCAGTCTGGAGCAACTTATGCCGTGTTATTTACCATTCCCTTGATCATATGGAGGGGGTCCACGCCTGGAATTTTTTATCCTCAGGAAAAAAAAAAAAAAGAAAAAAAAAAAAAANATCCAAGATGTAATCATTCCTTTTACGTCCTGAAGTAAAGCTGCTGCAGAAGGCATGGAAAGAGAAAAAATGCACACAGAGAAACTGGAGGAAGGAATAACTGAGTGAAATAGGTTGCTATCCTTCAGTTTGCTGCCATATTACCAAGAATTGGCAGCAGGTTATGGTGGGCACTATATGTGTGAAGGGCAGCAAGAAAGACAGGAAATATCAACCTTGTTCCACAATTTTAACACAGAGGCAATAAGCAAAAACTCATGAAATTTCAAGCAGATTTGGGAAATGAACCATTGCTTTAAACCCCTGTCTTCACTGCAGGGTCACCTCTCCTTCCCTCTCTGTGTTGCTCACAGCAGCCCTTAAGCAAGGGGAAGACACAAACCAAACTTAATTAAACACATTTGAAAATATCCTTTACAAATGAACAAGTGAAAGGATATAATGATGATCCAATCTACTTCCATTTCTCCCAGGAAGGAGCAGAGAAGGGAAGGAATGAGGTAGGGGAGAAATACAGCCAGGTGTTAGTGCTTTGGTGCTGAGCCATGGGGAAGAATCCTAGGCGCAGGGCAAAGTGGATGACTCTCCTCTTGAACAATGGAAGAAGAGCAATGGAAATCAAATGTTACCTTCATGATAAAAGACAGAGCTCCATGCATCATGCTATTGCTGCTCTGAAAAGAAAACTCCTGAGCACCAAGTCTCTTCCTTGAGTTCTCTGCCCTTTTCCTATTAGAGAGCCTATCACAGAGCCCATAGGGGAAGGCTCAGGCTCTGCAGCACATCCCAAGTATGTATTTACACAGAACTGAGACACTGAGCACAGAGGAAAGGTGTCTAGTAGTTAAGAATGGTCTTTTTACATTTTGTTGTACTTTTTTTTTGGTCGGGCTTCCTTGATTTCCTGATAGGCAAAGGCAATTGAGTAGTTCAAATTTTGTTGACTGACCTAAACACAGCTGCAGCTGCAAGGCACAGTCCAGTGCAACAGTCAGGCTCTCCCTCCTTTCCTTTGTGCCAATGTTGCTTTGTGTGGCCACACAGTCAGCCAAGCCAGGGATCTGTCTGAATATCATGAATGAAGGGAGAAAGCAAACCAAAAAAAGGGTGGTAGATTTTAGCTGCCTCACTCCCCATCACAGTTGCTACACTAGCAGCACCTCTACATGTAAGAAATTCCCAGTGCAAGTGTGGTCCAACTGCTTTTAGGATATTTGGTGATGGTTCCAGTTTTCAGATGATGTAAGGATGGATGTCAACCCTGGTTAGGAAAAGCAGAAGCCCTTCCTCATGCCTGCACACACTTGACCTAGCCATCAAGGTCGTGGGCTCCTTTCTGTGAGTAGCCACCTCAACTGGTGTAGTCATCACTCTTCCTAGAGGTGAGGATTGGTTGCAGGACCACTAGCTGCCAAACACTTTTTTCCCTTCTATGCTTAGATCTCCTTGAATTTTTAACAAGATAAATTCAACCAGCACAAAGAATACATAAAATTTATTCCAAGACTGGATGGTGAGAAAGGAGTCAAAGGTCCAGTTTGAACCACAGACCAAGCAGGAGCGGTATGGATTTTATTTTATTGTCATGAATGACAGCTCAGATTCTTCAGTCCAGATATGAACTTGCAATTGACGAGTTCTGTAAAATGTATATTCAGAGAGTAGGAACAACACCATGTACTTTATAGAGACAACCAATATTATGTAGATTTTTCTGCTCTCTTTGAAATTACCTTGCCTTTTTATCTGAGAGAATGGCAATGTCCTACTACATGCTAACAAAAGAATTAGCAGATTTCCATCTCATGATGTTTTCCAGGTCAACCTGGCTGCCTTTTCAGAAAATACGCACTAATGAAATACAGTGCATTGGATCTGTTGAAAGGGACACTACATGAATTTCTGTGCAGATGGCCAAATTGAAAAAATATGGCCAGGTCACTCTGACTTTAAAATCTACAGCCATATATTCTGCAGATTAAGAAAGAAATGAATGTTTCTTTTTATTCCTGCTTAGTTTTCCTGTGCTAAGTTATCCTGTAAGAACTGTTCCTCTGAGATCATGAAGCTGTTAGTTGAGGTGAAAAAAACCCACCCTGGATCCTGGAATTATTCACTTAAGCAATTTCTGAATAGTTTCAGCCAGAAAGTAAATTTAAGTGTTTGATGGTGAATCTAGGAGCGGTTATTGAACTGATAACGAACTCTTTATTGTATTATTCATATATGAACTTCTCACCCACATACAGTGGCACACATATGAGAAAACAAGGTGTTCCTCAAACTCACTAGATATCAATATCGCAGCTTAAAAATGAGGAGGAATAAACATTACATTGACCATCTCTACTCCCTCAGATTAGAAATAAACAGAATTGTCTTCCTCTTTCCTTCAAATCTCTGTCTGAGTTGAAATAAATTGTTAGGAGGAAAATAGATAAATCCCAGTTTTCTGCTTCCTCTGCTCTGGGATTTCATTTGTTCTTCAAAAGCAGGGAAACCCCAGCTGCCTTTCCAGCTGCTCATTGAGCTCCAAATGTCAGTGCACCTGCTGATTTTCTTAATGACATGAATATGTTCTGGATGGAGAAAGAGTAAAAATCAGCCTTGCCCAATAAACAAAAAGCAGAGGGATATTGATCCTTTTTGTGAGAAAATGAGCTATTTCTGGAGACAATGCCCTTTCAAAACATATGTTTTTCTAGTAGTGATGATAAAGACAGGAAGTCTGAGAAAGTAACTCAGAGCTGAATATGGATTCGGATATGTTTCTGAACTGGACTGATACAGCTTTTTTTCCACCTGAGGAGTACATGATGGGTGAAAATCTATGCTGTGTCACTGGGTAAGAGGCATGGGAACCACATATCTCTCCTGGAGCAGTGAGTGAAGGTCACCGTGAGAAGGAATCTGTTATGTTCACGCCTCCATGAATGTCTGGACCCCGTTACATTAATTTCTGCATCTGCATGGAAATAATACTGCATGAATAATAACAGTAAGTATCTAAGTATAATAATATATGCATCTACAAAGTCTAATCAGTGAATTTCAATGTGTGCAGATGCAATGGTGGGCAAGACAATCTCCGTGATATTGCCAGAAACATATCAAAGAAATTTGAAAGATGAATGCAAAATGGATTATACTTAGAGCTGCCTTCCCCATTCCACAAACACACATACGGGATTTCCATTTTACAAAGCTGTCATTTTTCCATTTTTCCTTGTTATTTCATGCTCTCCTAAAATCTGAGTCTTCCTAGATCTTCTGGGTTTCACAATCTGCTGAAATAAAGCTGAGGCTGATGTACAACTGGATTCACCATTAAATACAGAGAGCCCTGCCAGAATTTAGAGTATTGCAAATTGCTGAAGGCATCTGGACACTGTGGTGAGATCCTCAGATGACCTGAGCTGGCACCACCAGCCCCGTGGTGCTGCTCTGTGGGCAGCCAGGTCACAGAGCCCTGTGCTATGAAAGGGCATGCTTGGGATCAGAGGGAAGAGGAGAAGGTTATATTCAGGCTTACTGAAAATTTACAGCCAACAAAATAACCCAAATATCTCATTTTCTGAGGAGTGGGACCTGAAAAACACAAAATGCTAACAGTTGCTCTTGAAATTGGTGGAAATTCAAAACCCAACAGCTTTCACTACTGAAGTTCCTGCTCCTATAGATACCATCTCTCAATGGCTCCCAGCCTGAGAGGACCCTGCCAATTTGTCTCTTGTATTTGATTCAGTGCTACTCTTCCTTACCATACATTATTTTCTTCTGGAGTCTAAGGAAAACAGGAAAATAAAGGAAAATAGTCTAAATAAATATTTAAGGAAAGATGTTAATGACCTTATGGTCTAAACTTAGGGAGGAAGACTTGTTTTCCAGTAAAAACCTCTAGCATGTTGCTGACTGAAACCAGCTGGGTTTATTTTTAATTTAACCCTTCTGTTAGTGAAGATTGGTAAAGAATAGAGTATTACTGCAGAGAAGCACTTTAGATAAACTGCTATGATAATCACATCATAAACATCAACCTATATATTCCTGGATTTGAGCTTTCTTGTTATTAATTGGAACCCTCTGAAGCTTGCATAATGAAAAATGTTAATTTAGAAAAGTTTTTGCTAGCTTTTATACACTACATGAGTTGTCATTATAGGCTGCTAATGAAAAATCTTTTGGTCAACCTGAGATCTGTAGTCCTGTACCTAGAGAAGCACTTCTTGCAAAAATCAAACTTCATCGTGTGATAATTCTGCATGACAGGTCTTCCTCAGCTTGGTAGTGATGATGATCTCCCAGATAAGTTTATGGAGATCATCTGATTATGAGCATGTGATTGACGTTCATCTTACATCACCTACATATAAATTCCTTTTGTCATATTAGGGGAATTTTATTACTGATCTTTGACCTTTAAGTAAGAGGTAACCATTGTCTGAAATACTGGAGTACACTAATACAACAAACTAATAATCTATAGGGGTAGATTGACATTTAGCATGGCCAAAAAATTAGACAGGGACTACTTGTCCCCTTATTTATACTTGTAAATGTTGGTCCCAGTAATCTTTAAGTTCAGATTTGATCTCTGAGCAGTGTGCAGATATTAAGGATTAATCAAAATGCAAACTAGCTTGTCATGGTTTAGGTCCTCAGACACAATGGATTGCTAGTTGTTACGCATTGTATTGGGTTACAGAGAGAGGCTGGCCTGAGTGCTCCAGTGTTGTGAAAGCGACACTCAGAAGGGAATTTACAAATTTGTTTAAATAATGTATGCACTAACTTGTCAACAAAAACACCCACAAGGAAGTGCACTGGGTTTTGAAATCAGCTAAGTAAACCACAATATGTTCGATTAGCTGTTCCCAGCTGAATTGCAGTGAAGTGGACTAGCACTCTTTTCCACCTCAGCGGGCAGATATTTAGGGGGTGCTGATGTCCACCCCTGAGCAGCATTCATATACAGAGGCATTAGGGGAAGTACATTTGCTACGTTGACAGTTTATGTCTTGTTTGGCAACGTGAACTCAACCAGGAGTGAAAAGCTCCTGAGAGACATTATAGACGGGTCTGAAAAGCCAGCTGGATACTATACACGCTTCCATCTTTGACCACGTAAAGAGAAAGGAGGGAGGAGTATAATGAATTTAAGAGATGTGATTAGTTGGTTACATTTGCCTCGCTGACAAAGTTGTGCAATTAGAAACTGAGCTCTTTGCCTTGATGGTGATAATTTGTCTTAAGAGCCCCCATATGTTCTCTTGGAGGATATATGTGCACATGTTGTTCAGCTTTGGACTTCACCTCAGCTGGACCATGCTGGCTGTGAGCAGCATGCACAGAGATTAGAGCTGACATAACCGGATGCACGCTGGATTGATGGTCTGTGGCACATGCAGTTAGTCTTTGGGGTTTGAAGGGCATCCAGAATTTTCCCAGCAAGTGTCCAACAACCTGCTCCCTAAATACACTTTCTGGCTAGAAAAGGAGTATCTTTCTAGGGAAAGACTATTTCTTAGCCTAACACTTAGCTATTTACCAGGCGGATTCTTTAAAGACAGACCTCTTCATCAGCTGGAGCCCGTGGTACTTTCCTGCTGTGAACATGAGAAATAGAGCACCATGGCAAGACAAGCCCCTAATCTGTGTGACTGCCAGCTTGTGACAGCCTCATCTTTCTCAGTTCCATTGCTAAACATCTAAATCTTCCTCTCAGCTCTCCGCATTCCTGAAGGATTCCCTCCATCAACAGCATGCAGCATTGCCCAGACCTCAGCCAAGTGGCTGCTGTCTTCTCTGTGTTGCAGGGCCGGTTTTAAGGAGAGATGGGGCACAGTGAGAGCCAGGGACCTGGTACGGGAAGGCAAGAAGGTCAGACAATGGAGCTAAAAAGCCTGAGCATGGGCCAGAAAGCAGGTTTTGGTTGTTATTGATTTCTGACAGAGGATACCTGGTATCTGTACTCCATTCATGAAAACTGGGATCCACTGAGCTAAGCTCAGACACTGTACTGCCTATTTGTTTCACCCGGGCTTCTGTCAGCCATCCTGTGTGGAAGCAGGGCCACATCATCATCTTCCTTCTGCTGGAGAGCCCAGCAAAGTGGTCACACACTGCCATTTGCCACTTGATCTTAACTGTGTCTGATTTTTGTTGATTATATCTAATTCCTGTTATGGGACATCCCGGTATGGAAAAATCTTTGGGTACTATCCTTGTATCATTGTGAGGACCCAACTGAGCTATAGATTTGCTAAGTGCAATCAAAGTAGGCCAGCCCCTTTGAACTCTGTTTAGTAAAAACTCTGGTGGTAGAAAGCAACAAAACAAGCCATATATACGTTTTTATCATTAGACTTATTACATTCCAAAACTTTCCACCAAATTGGCATGGCAATCCAGAAAACCAGAAGTTTCTATGACTATGACAAATGAATGTTTTTGCTTAACACATGTTGTACTATATTAGGATGTCTGCAAGTAGTGTTTAACTGGAAATGGAGTTTGTTCAATGCCAAGTCATGAACAATTGCAATAACTAAAAATGCAGCATGCCTTACATTTTAGGAGGGGGCTTAAGACGTAAACAGACACAAAATCTGTGTTTAATAAATAAATTCAACTAACAATTATTTTGTGTTTCTTCAGAGTCAGACATAAACAGAAATGTAATGCCATGGGTGTGAGCATTATGAAAACCAGGGAGGAAACTGAGGGCTTGCAGAACTTGATTCATTCCTCCAGGGACTGAAAGGGAGAAACAGGGACTTGTGTGGCTGTGGCACTCTTAATATGAGTGGTGTTAATGGGAAAGGTTGATAGTATTAATGGGAAATGCTGATAGTATTAATGGGAAATGCTGTAGCCTCATAGCCCTTTAAAAGAGCAAAGTTCTTGCAGCTTCCTTGGAATAAAACAGGCTGTTTCTTGGGCAGTGGGAAGAGACTTTTTTCACAGTTACATAGTTTAGAAAGCTCAAAGGGAGGCAAAAAACAAAACAAAGCAGAAATGTTCAGAGACCTCACCATATTGATGATTCAGTAGCAGTAACTTCAGTTTTTATATTGTGAGTGGTGCTGAAGTGCCCAGACTAGTGTATCTCAGTATCCTCATTCACGGAGAGGCTGATGGGGATAAGACAAGCATGAGTCCTGCTTACATGAGAAAAAGAGAGTGCCAGCTCCAGAGAAATGCTGCCATAAGCCTGAGAAGCAGACAGATAAGATGAAGACCAGCTGTGACAGATGGACATCTTCTGAAGGGTGGGTTCAAATGGGGATGCATCCCATGCTGGCAAGGGGGTGAATTCTACCCTAATCTTAAACATATGTGCACTTTTCCGTCCACATTTATCACATTTTCTCCACACTTTTCCTTTCTCTTCCTCTTTTCCTCTCATTCATACCGCTTCCTTCCATTTTGACAATTTTACCTAGCTTTTTCTCTTCCTCAGCACCTCTGCCTTTTGCCTTTGCCTCTTATCTCCTTCTCCCTCATTCAAATAAGCTGCTAGATAGGAAAGTCTGTACTCTTTCCATGACAGAGAAGATCTTAGAAGCACTGACTCCACTTGGTGCATGCTGCCCTCTGCAAATAGATAGACATAATGAAATCCCGATGTTCTGGCTTGCAACAGATATCCACATCCAGTCTGGTGCAGTTAACTCTCTTCACGTTTGAGCAAAACCTAACCAAATTGTCTTGCTTCCCCAACGGGTGTCAGGGCATGGTGGGTGGTGCAGGCATCACAGAAGACCTTGTGCCTTTGGCTCTCTAACACAAGACTGCAGTTCAGCATTATCCTTCCACTGTCTCATTTCCTCACAAATAACCTCTGAGCTTTGAACAACTTATTTTTCCCTTTCTCAGCGACTTTTTTCAGCTACCCACCTGGCTCCTCCCAAGCAGAGAGAGACTCAGCGAGTTTAAAGCCCAGCTCCTGGCTGGGGACCTGTTTCCCTGTGGCTGGGGAGGAATTTCCAGAGGACGAGTGGTATGCGTGCCGATCTCAGGGGAACTGGGGAGCTGCCAAATCTAACCAGCAAACTGGGCCAGGAAAGGCCCCATTTATGCTTTCACCAGAGGAAAGGAATGTTTGTGGAAACTGGGAATGGTGGAGCATATTTAACTCTGCTCCTCCCCTCCTCACATTCTTCTAACTCTCAACCCCGGCACCGAGTTCTTCCAGCCACAAGCACTGTGATAGTGAGACAAGAGGAGTCAGGTTATTGCTGCAGCCTGGAGCACCTCAGAGGGGATAAAGAGAGTTACCAGTTAAGAGTTAGCCACAGGGTAGGCAAGGGAGCCCTGTGACTTGTGATGCAGACTCAGGCTAGTTTAATGTGTCTGCATTAGCAAGTATGCTGTGGGATATATATCATAAAGCTACCAGAGCAATGGCCAAATCAAACAGGATTTCAGGGTAATGAGAGACACAGGGACAATGGACGCATACAGGATCCCTTCCTCTGCTTTCTTTCCTTCCAGTGGGAGAGAAAACCTCATAAATAACTGTCCTTTGGGGGACTTTTGTCTATGTGTCTCCCCACAAGTGTTATTTGCAGCTTGTCCTCAAGTTGCTTTTTTTAAATTTATTTTTGTAATGCTTCGATACGTTTCCTCCTCTGCTTCCCAGCATCAGCTATCCATGTAGCTGACCTGCATGAGCTTCACCCTTGCCAGCATTGTTTTGCTGAAAGCACTTTAACCAACGAATAATGCATTTGGGTTCGAAGCCCTTAATCAGGGTTACCACATGAGACTAAATTCCACATAACGAATGAGATTGTGGCCACACTCCTGAGAGGGGCAAAACTCCTGCTGACTTCAGTGGTGCTGGTTTTCACATTTCAGTGCTTTAAAATTAAAGCAAGGAGCTGACTGGTTTAGCCACTTCAAACAAAGACACTTACACAGTTCCCTGTATTGCTGCAGTCAGGTCCATGTACCCAGCTAGCTTCTCTGCATCTTGGATGGAGTCAGCTCCCTTCATCAGAGCCGCTGGGGTGTAGAGGGAGAATGGGAAAGCCTCAGTTCAAGATGGGTGCAGTCTGTGAACGTGGGCAAGCACCAGTGTTTTGCCTCCAGCATCCTAGGCTGGCCCTATGGGTCCTGCCCTGCCTTGAACCCGAGCATAGGCACTGCGTGCGAAGTTAATTGCTTCACCACTCAGTGCTTTACCTCAGCAATTTACATCTTGCCTGTCACCATCTGAGTAATCAGAGCCTCTGCAGCCTGATGATGTTCATTAAGACCTGCTGACTTTCCTTTCAATGACATTGTACTATTCAGTGCTTCTGACAGGATTTTTTTCTGCCTGAAAAGTCGCTATGCGTTTGCAGAATTTGGCGTGATCTAGAAAAGCACTTCATGATTCAAAAACAGAATAAATAAAAAAATCACTGCTTGCAATAAACTGCTATAAACAACATACGAGACAACATGGACACAGTCATCCTGAAGAGACCCGGCGTAAGTGATTTAATTACCCTGTGCCCCACAATGGAAAGGGATGCTAATCTTTCCACTCCTTAATTACACTGAAGGTTCTTTGGAGAGAGAAAGAATTTTTTTAACGGTGTGCTTGCGTAATGTCAGGTACCAGTTGGTCTCGGGGCCCAGCAGTCAAGTATAAGATAATCGGAGGGGGACTCACGGAATGCTCTACAGTCTTTGCATGTGTATATGAGTTATGTCATTCATAACAGAACTGCTTCACCTATGGAAAGGAATCTTGGCTTAACAACATGCATTAAGAGCAGTGAGGCAGTTGTTAAAGGTAGAGTGAAGGGAGCTACATCCATATGAAAGTGTAATGAGGAATTTTCATGGCAGGAGATGCTTCTGAGCTGGATTTCGGTTGGCACATGGAGACCCTTGTGCAAACTGATCTGGATCCAATGACTAAGGCTGGGACTAAGGGACTAAGGCTAATAGATGGGACACTACAGCATAGAGGAATTTCCCCCAAAATGAACAAATTGGTAGAAAATGTCTTACTGAGTTGCCAATCCTCCGTACTCAGATGGAACTGGGATCAGTGAGAAAATTCTACTGGTACTACTTTCAGCTCATAGTTCTCACTTACTCTGGCACATATCAAAGAGAAAATAGCTTTCAGTCCTATGTCTTTCTCTTGTTACTTACCCAGATTTCTTCAATATTGTGTAGCTCCTTTCTCTTTTTAACTTTTGATTCTGCCAGCCAGTTTATGACTGTGTAAGCTGTAAGATTTAGCCATTTTTTGGCTATGTCCTGTGGTGAAAAGAGCCTCAGAATCACTTAGATCCTTCCTTGCTAACAGCATGACTGCTTTTATAGAGTGCAATATTCATCTGTGATCTAAACTAAAATGTGGAAGCTTCTATAATCTATTCTCTCCCTGATCTCATCATAGTTAGGTATCGTTGCCCTGGAAGAGGTTATACACTTTGATTTTTTTAAGCATCCTTCTTTGTACATAGTTCAGTTTCAGGTATTTAATGTGAATTCTGATTCAGGGATCATCCTCCATGCAGGTTAAATTAATTAAGTCTGCCCCTGAAGGAGCATTTGGGGAATTGGGACATGCTAGAAAGGCTTTTGATTACAGTCACAGCCCTACCCTATTGGATATTTGTTCTATGCAGGTTAAATCCATTTAGAGACTATTATATTCTAGCTACCTTTTGCAACACCAAGCAGCTTTCCTAGGTAGCAATAACTAATCCCTTTTCAGCATCTTCTTCAGTCATTTCCCTGCTCTTCCTGCAATAGCACTTTGTTTAGTAACTTCAGATTGATACCAGAGCTGATGCCCAAGGAATTTGCCACAGGGAATGGGACAGCCACATCTGTGCCACACAGCATTGCATAGGGTGGAGATATCAGAGCCAGAAGCAGTGCAGCCATATCAATGTAGCGTTGGGTCCAACCAGGTGATCCCTGTTGAAAGGCACAGCTCATTCCCTTGGGCACATCACATGAACATGACTGTCACCCTGCTGGGCCACCAGATACAGTCCCTGCACTGTCCTGTGATGTGCGATGCAGGCAGCTTACCTGGGAAGGTGATTCTCCCCCTCTACTCTGTGCTTGTGAGACCCCACCTGGAGTACTGTGTCCAGCTCTGGAGTCCTCAACATAGAAAGGCCATGGACCTGTTGGAATGGGTCCAGCGGAGGGCCACAAAGATGATGACAGGGATGGAGCACCTCTCCTGTGAGGACAGGCAGAGGGAGCTGGGGCTGTTCAGCCTGGAGAAGAGAAGGCTCCAGGGAGACTTCATAGCTGCCTTCCAGTATCTGAAGGGAGCCTACAGGAGAGCTGGAGAGGGACTCTTTGTCAGGAAGCATATTGATAGGACAAGGGGCAACGGTTTTAAACTGGAAGAGGGGAGATTTAGATTAGATACTAGAAAGAAATTGTTTCCTGTGAGGGTGGTGAGGCACTGGAACAGGTTGCCCTGAGAAGTTGTGGATGCACCGTCCCTGGAAGTGTTCGAGATCAGGTTGGATGGGGCTTTGAGCAACCCGCTCTAGTGGGAAGTGTCCCTGCCCATGGCAGGGGGGTTGGAACTTGATGATCTTTAAGGTCCCTTCCAACTCTAACCATTCTATGATTCTATGATTCTATGATCCTATGATTCTTCCTACTCACAGTGTAGGAAAAGTTGGGTTTTAGGGATCTATTTTTACGTCTATGACTTACGTTTATACTCATTTCTTATACAGCTCTTTGAAAGGAATTCAGGAAATAAAAACATAGGTATATCAACTGTCTTCATCAGGTCATCCAGCTGCAAAGCTAATTTCTCTGAATTTCAATCCTAGACTGTCCTTCAGACAACATCTCCCTCTCTTTACCAGTACAGTTGCAATATTTCATGCAGCAATAATTTTCATCAGGCAAAGAAACTCCCAGATCAGCAGACTCCAGCCTAGAAAAATGCATGTCCAGGAACTGTTACACACTTATGAAACAGACTCAGAGTAAGTGGGAAAAACCCCTACAGCACATCAATCAAGCCTTTTGCAGCTCCAATGAGGACACTGGAATGGGTCCAAGAAGCAAGCAAGTTTGGATAGTTGAGGCAATTTTCCAAGTGATCACATGGGAGCCAGAGAAAAGGGAAACATTGCATTTTCTGCATAAGAAGAAACATTCTTTACACAAGCCAGGCTTAGACAGACTTGGCTCTGTTTCATAACATTTCATATCTTTCATTATTTTATGTGCAATATGTATTTTAAGAATTGGATAACAATGGCTTTATGGAAATGAAAGGAAGTTCAACAGATGTTGCATTTTCATAGAATCATTGAATGGTTTAGATTGGAGGGGACCTTCAAGATCATTGAGTTCCAACCCTCTGCCATGGGCAGAGGTACCTCCCACTAGATCAGGCTTCTCAAAGCTCCATCCAGCCTGGTCTTGAACACCTCCAGGAATGAGGCATCCACAACTTCACTTGGAAACCTGCCTCAGTGCCTCACCATTCTCATAATGAAAAAATTCTTCCTAATATTCAACCTAAATTTACCTTTCTTCAGTTCAGAACTGTTACCCCTCACTCTATTGCTACACTCCTTGATAAATGTCCCTACCCGTCTTTCCCATAGGCTTCCTTTAAGTACTGAAGGCTACTATAAAGTCTCTTGGGAGCCTTCTCTTCTCCAGGCTGAACAACCCAAACTCTCTCAGCCTGTCTCCACCAGAAAGGTTTTCCTTTAGAAAGTTCTTGTGGCCAGTCCAACTGGTCTAATTTCTTTCTACCCACAGTTCAGACCTTTGGAAACCTCAGCATGTCCTAAATAAGCTGAGACCATTACCTGGTGTTCTCAAAGCCTGCTGGGCATATATATGTGTTAACCCGTTTGTGTTCTAATTACATGCTGTGTTTCGCCACATTGCCTTTTCTTGTGCTGTCCAAGCCAAAAATGTCAAGCAATTATTACTGGCAGAGGTGGTATCCCAGATGTTGCTCTAGAAGGGATTGCCTGGCTACAGGGATGCAATATGTGGTGGTGGGGGAAAGAGGCAGATAAGGTCAAAAGGTGTGGGGGTGCAGTGCATGCCCTAATCTCATCCTTTGGCCACACAGTAAAGTCATCAGCAACCTGGTATGTAGCAAATGATCACAGAGTATAGAATATGTTAAACACTGCTTCCTTATAAAAGGACTAGCCAACTTTCTAGCAACAGCCAGTGTCTTTTTCTCTTCTAGACTGTCCTCCCTCTCCTGGTGCTGGAGAGCTGCCAGCCTGCTGTGGCTAAGCCCACAAGCAGAAGCAGCTGGCAAAAGTTGCTCATTTAGCAGCTGCTCCATCAAACTCACCAACTCAGTTGGCACAACATTAGAGCAAATACTAAAAGTTTGCACTGTTGTGGGGAAATCGAGGAGGATGAACCTGCTGTTCTCTCAAGTATCGCCTACAGAATGCCCTAGGGAGAACAAACTGTTCCCCCGCTGTTATGGAACAGCCCTTTGACTTTCACCAAGCACTAGAGGCTGGATACAAAGTTATGCATGTGGCCCAGATAGATCTGCTTTTGAGGTCTGAAAAGCACAGCACAGCCATTCCCCAAAAGTATGAAACTCCAATGGTGGTAATATAGCTAATATATCCTTCTCTTGATGATGGGTGAAAAGAGTTTTTACCTTCTTTCAACATCTCCTTTTCCAGCCTCCTCTGAGGGGCAAACTTACCATTGCAGCTGCTTCCCTACTGTCCAAGAAACCACAACCACAAGAAACCACACTGTCTCTTCATTCCCCGAGCAAGCATGCCACTGTTTGTGTGCCATTTATTTGAATCAAGAAGCCTTTACAGCAAATAAACTATGGACAGCTGAGATGAAACAAGCTTACAAGGTTTCCTCAGGGAACAGGCAATTCTTAAAATGCAAATATGAAGCTAACTGGCACTTGTCAGAGTGGTTTGATGAAAACAACTGGATGGCAACTGGTGACGCTGTCTCTGATTACCACAGCTGCATGTTTGGGGTTTTTTATCTTTATTGTCAAAGAACGGGATTTTCTCCAGCAAAAACATCTCTTAAGATCTGAAATTCTTATTTGTGATCTTCAGAAATTAATATGACCTCTCCTCAACCTTTACATAGGGAGTATTACTCAGTAGAAACCTAATATTATCTTTCTCCCTAGACAGGTGCTTCATAGAATCTGAGAGGGTAATAGCATAACAGCTAAACCTCAAGGAAACCCAAGATGATGACAAGCAAATTATTTTGTCACCAGTTAGGGATCTTTTCTTTATTATTCTAAAGCTGTTCATCCTAGGGACCAAGATTTGGTTGTGACTTCCAGACCAATGCCCACAGCTGGATCTAAGCAGGCTGAGGAGTATGTGAGATTTTAAGCACAAATAGCTGGGGGAGTGGGAAAAAAAAACAATCAGTTTTTCTGTCAGAGCTGCTTTTAATTTCCCATTCGCTGATTCTTGCAAAATAAAAAAAAAAAAAANNAAAAAAAGCCAAGGGGAAAGGGAGGTGGCAGTCTGGAGTTCCCACTCAAGAGTAAGAACAAGTATGTTCATATTTTCTCACATCTGACTTTTTTTTGAGCCAAAGCCTAGGTATTTGACTGCAAGCACCGGGTACCCAAGGACACCCCAGTGTTCCCTAGGGGACAAGCTACACCTTGTTTTATCCAATATTGACTGTTCATTTATATTGCAAACAATTGTAGATAATTAAAACAGGACCCTTTATCCTACTGTTTTGTAAACAATCTGATCTACTAGTCAACATGTAGATGATATGCAGATCTGTCTTCAATCAGACCAGATGCTGATCTGTCTTTGCTTTTCCATTGCAAAATTCAGATCAGGAGTTGGATAAGGCATGAGTGACTGAAGTTTAACCCAGACAAGAGTCAGTTGTCATTTGTGGAGGGAGGGAAGAGCTCTGAGCCTGCAGAAGGGTGTGTCCTGCCTTGGTACTCAAATTTCCTCTTGGGTTTCTAAGCAATTACAAAATTAGGACAGTGCTTTAGCCCTCTAGATACTGCAGATTAGGATGGGGTTGGTTGGGCTGACACAGATAGTTTAGGGGAGTGGGGGTTCTCTGAAGTAGCTGTTGTTGAAGGAGTCATGCCTCTAAAACATATTTGGAGCTGAATAGTCCCAGCTGCTATGGAGAAGAAATCTGATTTCATCCTCAGCAGATGTCTGTATACAATATTTTTAAATACTGAACTCCATATCATAACAGAGAATGAATCTTTTCTTCCCTCTGAAGTCTCAAAAATCACAATCTAGAGCTTCCAGCTTGAAAACAATCTGCTTTCCCAAAAGACTCAATATAGTTCTGATGTTTTTCTTTAAATAGTCATGGTGATTAAAATTGGACTTTAATCATAGAATTGTAGAATTGTGTAGGATGGAAGGGACCTTTAAGATTCTGTAGTCCAACCATCAACCTAACTCCAATAAAAAAATCAATCACTAAACCATGTCACAAAGCACTATGTCAATCTGTCTTTTAAATACCTCCAGGGATGGTGCCTCAACTATTTCCCTGGGCAACTCATTCCAACGCTTAATAACCCTTTCAGTGTAAAAAATTTTCATGATATCCAATCTGAACCTCCCCTGGTGCAACTTGAGGCCATTTCTTCTTGTCCTATTGCCTATGACTTGGGAGAAGAGACTGACCCCTGCCTCTCTACAACCGCCTTTCAGGTAGTTGTAGAGAGAGATAAGGTCTCCCCTCAGTCTCCTTTTCTCTAGACTGAACAACCCCAGCTCCCTTATCCTCTCCTCATAAGTCCAGACCCCTGATGAGCTTCTTGCCCTTCTCTGGACTCGCTTTGGCGCCTCAATGTCTGTTTTGTGGTAAGGCCCCCAAAACTGTACACAGTACTCAAGGTAGGGCCTCACCAGTGCCAAGTACAGGGAGGTGATCATCTTCGGAGTCCTACGCACTGTGCTGTTCCTGATACAGGTCAGGATGCTGTTTACTTCCTTGGCTGCTTGGGCACACTGCTGGCTCATGTTCAACCAACAGCTGACCAGCACCCCCGGGTCCTTTTCTGCCAGACAGCTTTCCAGTCACTCTTTCCCAAACTTGTAGCACTGCGTGGGGTTGTTGTGACCCAAGTTCAGGACTCCGCACTTGACCTTATTGAACCTCATCCCATTGACCTCTGCCCATCAATCCAGCCTGTCCAGATCCCTCTGCACAGCCTTGCTACCCTTAAGCAGGTCCACACTCCCACCTAACTTAGTGCTGTCTGCAGACTTACTGAGGGTGTACTCAATGCCCTTGTTCAGATCATTGATAAAGATGTCAAAGAGAACTGGCCCCAATATCGAGCCCTGGGGGACACCACTCGTGACCAGCCACCAGCTGGATTTAACTCCATTCACCACCACCCTCTGAACCCAGCTCTCCAGCCAGCTTTTAACCCAGTGGAGAGTAGTGCCATCCAAGCCATGAGCAGCCAGTTTCTCCAAAAGGATAGCGGAGAACGCTTGCATGGATTCCTTTTAGGGTTGTGCTGGTTTTGTTTAATTAAAATTAGCATGTTAGCTAAAGTGAAGAACATCCTTAAATTGTGTGGTGATTATTCTATGGAAATGAAGGCCCTTCTTTTTGCTTTTTTTCCATTTCATAGGTAGGGCTGCTTCTTTTCGTGTATGCAGATCTAGTACTGATTTCCTCAACTTTTTATGTGACATCTCTAGAAAGACAAACACTTGTCTGCTACTAAATTAAGGAATTTAATGATGACAATTGATGTCATTGCCTCTGTTATAAAGTAAGGTGCAGGCAGGTATAATGATTTCATCCGGTATCATCCAAGAGGCTGATGGAAAAGCTGGGGAAAGAATCTGCCATTCTGAGTCCCAGGTCAGTACCCTGTCGGTGAGCGCTCACTAACTGTATACTTATTAACTCTATGTAAACATTCATACAGCCTTAGCAGAATTGCATGGCTCTTTGTTGCTTCGTTCAGCTGTTGCCTCCCCTACAACATCAAAACTAAACCCAAATAGTAGACTAAAAATGAAGCAGCTATAATGAGGAAGAATGGGAGACTGGGGTGGGAAGGGGAGCATCTGAATGCTTAATTGTTTAAAAGACTCCAGTTCCTTTAAATATCTGTGAATTTCGATATAAGAACCAAAGAAATCTTTTGGGAAGTGTTTCCTTTCTCCACTTCCAGCAGCTGCTGAACTTGTGCCAAATATCAGAGGACAGAATAAAACAAAAAAGGGAAAGGACATCATCACTAGCTTTTAAGCAAGCCGTTTGTCTGCAATCCAGTAATCCCAAACCATTCCATATGTCAGTGTCACACACTTGAATACAAATATGTCACAACTATGTATGGTGATACTGGCAGCTGAAGCTGGATAACACCACAGGTAGCTTTCTGTATGTTGCATGTACTCATCTTTCAGGATAGGGTTTGTAGGCATTCCTAGGCACCTTACACAATCCAGGCACTGTTGTGTTTACCATTACCAGATATCTGCTTGGTGAGCAGAAAAATATGCCACCTGTAACTTCAAATGTGTTTGCTTTAAGGTTTCATGACATGTAAATTTTTTTAATGTGAAAGCAAAAAAAAAAAAAAATAAAGGAGAGGGAAATGAAAAAGAGAAAAGAATATAATTTTGTTTCTTGGAATATTTTCTATATATGTATTTGTATTATAATAGAATACATATGTAATTTTATGCACTTATGCATGTCTATTTTTTCTATTAGCCTGTATAACTATTTAGCTGACCTCTTGTTTAATGCAGAAAAAATTAATTCCAAAGTTGGTAGGGACAAATTGTATATATATGGACATATAGGTATAATAGAACATAATTTCAGAGCAAATCAACAAACTCAAATTTTTCTCTTAAATAGTTTTTCATGTTTAAATCTTACCTCTGCTCCATCTGTTGGTCACAGTGGCATGAGCACTGTAATAGAACAGCAGCAGCGGCAAAGTCTTCCAAAACATCCTTCTCTTTAAAATACGTATGTCTAGCTGTATTCTAGCTTTTTTATTTCCTACCTCCTTTCTTTTCAGGAATAAATAAATGGCTGTTCCTCTCCCCCTCCCCCTTTGAAGGAGAACCTGTCTGTTCTTCTGAGTACAGCTGAAGTCAGTGTGCAGCTCCTCTCCCAAACCAAGTCTCCTCGGGATCAGGAAACTTACTTTCACAGACAGACTTAGTTTTTATCCGCATCTGGAATGACTCATGGTGCATGTGAGTTTGCTGGCAGCTGTGTGAATAAATATCATTACATTTTTGTAGTTGAGTTTCATTTGTTATATGGGCCAGTTGGAATTTATTTTTGTCCAATAAACAGCCACAAGTAACTTCATTAAAAGACATGCTTGAATCCCAGCTCTGTCTCTACTCCTCTGTAATGCAGTGGACTATACGCTAGCCCTTGTCTAAGGCGAAAGCCTCCTCTGGAATGATATACAGCTGCCCTTGGACACTTAAGTCAGGGAGTGGGGTATGTGCTCTGCAAGAACATTTTGCTACTGTGATTCATATAATCACTCCTTTATTAAGAACATATAATGCCGCGCTTAGACTTCAGTTCTCCTGGCCTTTTCCTCTGTTTGGCCAGTGCAGAGAACAGGAAGGTCCAAATCCTTTACTGGCTCTCTTCAGTGGCAATACTGGGAACACTCAGCAACCCTAAAGACAATCTACAATCTCCAGGCTGGATGTGGAGAAGTGATGCTAAACAAAAAGGATACTGATGGACATCTGCTTGCTGACACTGGGGCCAGGGAAGACAACACTTGAAGTGTTTATTCCAGAGTGACCCAGCATGGAGCGAGCTGCAGGTGTGTACTGTCCCTGGCACAGCTTCAACAGTAGCATCAGGACAAGGCTGGGGATCACTGGGGTATACTTTGTGGGAATACAGTGCTGGAATAACAGCAGGTTGCTGCCCGTTGGAGCAGAATGATGAAAAATAGGAACAGTGTGGATATTTAGCAGAGTCGAGGGGCAGGACATACTCCATTTAGTGCATAGAGGTGTTCTGTCTAATTTTCTTCTTCTAAAGCCAGGAACAAATCCACAGACATCCATGAATTTATATTGGTGTAAAAGTTGGCACACAAGAAAGGATACACCAGCTCAGAAGGTACAAGTAGAAGAATTAAGAGAAAGGACCAAGAGTTGGAATAACAGAGGGCACTGTGGCTCAGGATTAATGGGCACTGGCAGGAAGGCATGGAGAAAACCTGTTCAGCTCCTGCCTGCCTCATGCCAAAGTCTGGCGTTAGCCTCAGTCCCCTCATTCTTTTCTGTCCTAGCTTCAAGTAATACCAGCTGTAAAGGAAGGAGGTGGGTCAAATAAGGTTCTCTTGCTTAAGGCAACTCCACTTCTTTTCCTACACGTACAGATTTTCCTATGCTCATACTGCCTCAGGTTACTCCCACATGAACAGCACACAAATGTAAGACAGTATTTTACATGCCAAGGAGATGACAGGAGATATAATTCAGGCAGAGGGTGGCTTACTATATACTCTTCTTGTTACCATAACATATTAGGGATGGGTCTGAGTGCAAGGTTAAAGCTAAGAGTAGGCTCATTCATATGCATCTGTCTGGAAATTATTGAGCTGGGGTAAACTATTTTTATATTCCCTAGAGAAGGGGAGAGAGAAAAAGAGATGCCATAAGACGATGATTGTTCCTACTTAGCTCAGAGAAGTCACTTGGAACCAGATGAGTTGTTCTCTGGAGGAGGTGGATCCCATCATCAGCATGGCCAATTCGGAGACGTGCAGCAGGATGACTTCATCAAGAAGATGCAAGTTGCACCATAGCAAGGGAGCAATGATCTGTCAACCATTGAGGAAAAAAAATTGTGGTATAACTCCTACTGGAGAGACTTCAACCAGTAGGTATGGCCTGAGGAAATACACTTTAATTTAGTAAACCACCTTAATGAAAGCCTACTAGCAAATGAAAACAGTGGGTATAGATGGCTTCATTAGCTTAACTGTATCAGCCTAGCCACCCTGGTATGACAATCTTAATGTCAGCAGGATCTTTCAACAAGATGTTTCTAAGTGAAGTAGACAAAGGAGAAACAGTACTTAGGATGTGCATTTCAGGCTTGAAAATGGAAAGAAAATTATGAGAAATCTAAAAATCCTTTGGGTTAAAAAAGGAACACATTTTCAGTGGCGGAAGCTCTTCCGAGGTGCTGCATAGTTTTGTTGTTTACATCTAAAGAAATAGCAGCTGATAAGAGAGGGTGAAAGAGACTTGGTCTCCTTGTGAACCAGAACTGGAACTATTGTACAGAAAGATCCCTGCAGGACGGCTCTGCCTCCTGGCTACCAACAACAGGACCCTCATTAATTTTCACTGCGTTATATATCCAGCCTAGAAAGTGAAAAGAAGAGAATGCCAGGAACTTACTTCCTAATCTTCTGCCCCATCTCCAGCCTCTGGAGCAAGCACCCTGGGAGCAACAGAGGAGCAGCAGCTGAGATAAAGAAGAGATGTGTGATAAGACTGGCATACAGGTCAAAGGGATATGAGGGCACAAGATGGTTACTGATATCGCCATTTTCAGACCATGGAGATGTTGCTGTGAAGCTACATTATATGTGATTTTTTAAGTTATTATTTATTTCTCCTAGATCTGAGTCTGACTACAGAATCCTCTCTAGCAGCCTTTTCCTTGTCTGAGCTCAAATACAAGGTCCCATGGTGCAGTCTTCAGACTTTTGGCTTTGCCTGAGTCTCTGTGTGTACCTCGTCTGTAGGGCAAATTTGACTTTAAGACTGTGAATGGTGCACTCACATCTGTTTTCTTACAGGCAATGCAGCTGTAAATATAACAGGTCCATGTAAAATAAATAATGCTTTCCCTGTGGCATCTCTACAAGAAATGTAAATGCCCCTTCTCCCCCTTAGAATTGTAGATCTTTTCCTCTCCCATATGGATGTGTATACACAGAAAGTCATATCCTCCCTGTTAAAAAGTCCTCCAGATGAGTCCAGGAAATAAATTTTTTCAAATATGCTCAGGGCACTTCAACTATACAGCTTCTATTCATCTCATGACTATATTCTATTAGATAGTTGCTCAGTTTCAGCTCAAGGCAGTTTCTGCCTATGCTGGAGGTTTGAATCACTGCAACTATAATGAATGCTGAAGCTGGGTAGAAATTTTCACTATTTATAAATATTAAATGCTCCTATATTGCTGTGGAAGTATCAAAAAGAGGAGATCTATGGTGAAGAATTCATCCTGAAGATATATCTGGTAGGAGAGAGTACCACGCTGCTGAAGCAAGGAAGATGAGAGCTGGTCTGCTGGCTGGTCGATATCCAGGTCCTAAATCAGTGTAGAGCTAGACACTGTCACAGTTGCACTTTGCCAATTCTCATAAATTTAGGTGTTGGAGCCGCAAGTCCTCCAGTGCTCACAGTATCTGCAAGACCTTTCATGCACAGGAAAGGTGTGCCTGACTGCTGCCTCTGGCGTGCTTTTGTGGTGAAAAGGGACCTTTATGCAACTCTCAGCAATGTGACTTGATACCAAGGGAGCAGATTTTCCACTTAATTTTTCCATCCTGATGCTGTCAGTGAGTGTCTGTACACACTGCTACTCCCAAGCAAACTTTTAAAGAAAACTGGAAATAGAGCAGGAAGGAAAGAAGTGGGTGAAGACTAAACAGGGAAGATACCAGCTGCCTTTTTGTGGCCCATGCACACCGAGAGCAGAGAGCTGGTACTGGTACTCCAAAGCCATCCTTTCTTTCCATCACAGGTGCCATCATGGTGAAAAGACAACTTCAGCAGTCTGGGAGTATAAAAACCCTGTATTTCCCAGGGGATGCTCTGAGTGACCAGTGCTTCAGGTGAGGTGCTTCTATATCCTCTTTAGCAGGTCATTGTGGGAAATGATTTGCAATCTAAAAAGAGAATAGAAGGGGAAACAAGGCAATGGGTAATCCAAGATCAGCAGCCTGTAGGTCTTTCAAGAAAAATAATCTCTCTTTCACTGGAGAATATCAACTCATGAGGCCAGTTCAGCTTCTGCTTTGATGAGCTTCTACCAAACCCAAGGTGGTGTTTCAGTCTACGCTTATGCCTCAGTTGCTGTGAGAGTCCCTTGCAAATCTTTTATCAGAGAGACAGATATTTTTTAGTTTCACCCTCGTTCAATTTGAAAAGGGAGTGTGTGTGTGGAGGATGTTCCTCTGAACCAGGAACTCTGTTCTGCAGCCAGAGCCCTGCCATGGTCCATAGACCACGCGACATCTGTCTGCTAAAGTGCCAGCACAGTGGAACAATATTGATGCATGACACAGACATTGGTCTCCTTCCCACCGTAGAAATGGATAAATAGCGACATAGATACAAAGTGACTCATTCACTGAATGAATTGATGGTAGCTAGAAACCAAGAGCTGATCCAGTCCTCTGGCCAAAATATAAATCCCCAATCTGGCACTGCAGCACCTCCCGATTCTGTGATGCAGCACCAGCAAACAAGTCCTACCAACAAAGGTAAGTAGCTTCCACAAGAGGCCAAGCAATATTCTCATAACTAGTACCACAAAGAGAGAAACAAGAATAATACACAAGCTCCTAGGAGAAAAAAAAAGATGTTCTTTCAAAACTGGACCACTGGCATTTGAACTTCATTATCCATAGTAATTCTTGCTGGTCCCTCAGCTGAGGTTGCAGCCTCAGCTTTCTGCAGCAACAGTCTGGATGGCAGAATCTCATTAAGCCTCAAAGCAATGGCAGGCAGGGTGAGCCTTACATAGTCACACCGTGTAATAGAGTTGTAAATTGGAAGGGTCTTTGAGGCATCTTTTAGTCGTCCTTCTGCCCCAGAGCTCCCTTACTATCTTGATCTAGCTGCCAGAGCTCACATTCACAAAAACACTTAGATACCAAGCCAATACTTTACAGATCCACATTTAAATAACCAAGATTCAAATTCTGCACGTGCAGCTTTGCAGATATCTGAATTCCTTGTGTGTCTGAGCTTCCCCCGTGAGGCTCCATAAATGCTTGTATCACTGTATCTACCTCAAAAACATTAAGCTGCTCACATCCTATTTCATATTTAAAACAAAATATTGAGACTTGCCTTAATAATTACAAAAATGCGTGATTGCAAATGCCCCTTTTCAGGTCCCATGTTGCACATTTCATTTTTCTTCCATATACACAAGAAGCAGATGGAGCATTTATTTCCCTGTGTGACTTCATTATTTGAGAAGTCACCTGCTTTATCAGGTGTCCTAGCTCAGATCCTTTCTGTGTTTGAGGACATGTGAATGCATACCATAAAAGATGAGGCTAAGACCTGAATTACAAGATCTTCTAGGATGGAGTTTTTCAACTCTGTTGCTGCATCTGTCGCTATCTGCAGGAGGTAGTTAAATATTTATTATGGTAGAAAAAAGGAATATGAGGATGACTCTTTTCACATGATCACAGCACTCACATAAAATGCAGGTCTTACTACCTACCCATCCTTTTTTGGGGTGTGTTTTTTTTTCGGAAGCAGGATATATTAAATTGATATTTCATTATTCACCAGGCTCATATAAAAGATGAAAGTTCAAGTTGCCTAAGGAAAAGGAGTTATTTGAATCCAGGTTTTTGGTTCCTAGTTGAGTACATTAACTAATTAACTATGAAGAGATTCTTCTCCTATTATAGATAAAAGAAGTCAGAAGAGCATTCATGTTTACAATGAAAGCCTGAGCAGAGACAAATAACTCCCACTACCTTTAAGCTCCAGAGAAACACAAAATTGAATATATCCCTTTCTCCTTGGTATTTCCTTTTGACCAGTTTAGATGTTATCTTTTTTTCTGCCTGTATTACGTGAATCGTTCTCAGACATCAGGTTTTCTCCCCAGGCACTGTACAGACATCCTAGATACTGAAACAGGGGCTGTTGAATACAGCTCAGAGGGAAGTTAAGTATGTTCACAGTTAAGCCCAGCAATGCTGGGGCAGATTCTCTGCTAACTTAAGACTTCATCAAACTAATGTGCTAGTGAGGCTGCATTGGTCAAAAGTGTGTTGCATTATATAGGGGTACATTTAGGATGCCATATTTTTTCCCCAAATTTTCAAGAAAATATGCAAAGGGGTTTTAGTTCAGTTCCTCATGCATCAGTACAGGCAGCCCTACTCACCAGCCCACAGAGTAAGAAGGATGGAGGTACAGTAGTCAGCAGAAGCTAACTTGGAAATCACTGATGGGAGTCTGACTTCTTTCTCTCACTGCACCTTATAAAATACAGACTGTTAATTTCCTCTGTGGCTGCTAGGACAGTTGCTGATGTAAATCACTAAAGCTATACCTACCTTAGGGAATCCCTGCTGATTTATACCAGCTTATAAGCATGTAGTCCTTGCTCAGTAATGCAGCATAACCCTTTTTGAAAATTAAACTTTTCAAAGATTCCATCAGTTCTGCTTTTTTGCAACCTGTTGGCTGCTGATGTAAGCTTCAGTGGCATGAAGCCAATGCAAACACCAAGGCCATGTCTTGCAGTCAAGTAACAGAAAATGCTGTTAACAGTGCTACTGCAGGATGAGGTTTGAAATGAAGCAGACAAGAATTTTCTGTCACAAATCACTGCCAATATAATAAAGGAAGGTCCGCTATGCAGAGAATTTCCTGCCTTTCAGTCTAGAAATTCAATAATGACAGCAGTGAACATTCACAGGGGAAGTTTCATTATTAAATCCTCAGGACAGCAGAAGAAGAACTCTCCAGTAAACCTAGTCATGAAACATTAAATCCAAACCAAAACAAAAACAGAGCTTGACAATACAAAACCAAGAATAATTGATGCCATCTCTGGAGCAGAGAGAAACACCAAATGATAAACATAAACTCATTACCACAAATTGTTACCAAGAACAGCCAGACCATAGCTTTCTACAGGTTTTATGTTTCAGTTTAGAGTATGACCCTAGACTCATCGGTTTTCTGAAGCTGTTGAAGGAAACTGTTCCGAGGTGAAGAAGGAGGTAAAGGCTCTGGATAATAATTATAAAACTAAGAGACTAGAGACATGGTAAAGATGGATTATGTGATGATAGTATTAAGCTGGGCTGTAATGCAGTAACATTACGTAAAGAGTCAGCTGGGAGCGAGATGAGGGTGGATCGTACAAAGAGGATGACAGAAGAGGGGTGGGATTAAGAATGAGTGCCTGATGCGGATGAAGTTATGGCGTCAATGCACAGGCACAGGAACTGAACAGAGCTGGACTCTTTTAAAAAAGGTCTGAGATAAAACCTGAGTCTATGGGAAGAACAATGTGGAAGTTAGATCCCTGTTGTTCCTGCTCTAAAAACTTCTTCTGCCTACTGCTTCTGCAGTTAACACACTGACATTCCCACTTGTTTAGTCTACTAAACAGCTTAGTAGCACTGGCGCGGCTCTTCAGGGGAGTGTGGGTGATTCAACACAGGACTGAGATGAGAGGACAACTCAACCCATTGCCTCCAGATGGAAGCAGAAGAGTGGTCGAACTCTTCCTTTCTCCTTGTTCAGCCATTTGGGTAAGGCAATGAAAGGTGCAACAGGTGACCTGCAAAGCAAAATCTGAACCTTAAGATACCCTAGAACATTCCCCTCTGCAAAATGAGCACTCCCTACCCCATGAAGATTTTTTACATGGATAAATTGCAAAGCAAATGCATTTTTATTGCGAAATGAAATATTGCTAGCTTCTAGTTGCTTAAAGAAGCTCCTTAAATGAGTTTACAGGTAGAGGATGCAGAGAGTCAAAACATCCTCTAAAATTGGGAGGCCTTACACCTCAGATCCTATGAGAATGTGTAGATCTTCACAGGTGTAAGCATTACGTACAATAACAAGCCAATGTGCTTGGCTGTCAGACTTCCAGAGAAGCAATTAATCATTTTCTGAAGCACCAAAGTTTTTAAATATGAAACTAAATTTGTGGCAAAGGTCTTCAAGAGGAATTCAAGGACCCTTCCATTTCTTTCTCTGTGTGATGCAGGCTTCAGGCAAATGACTAAGTAAACCATTGACTTTTCTCTGCCTTGATTCCCTGTGTGCAGAAAACAGAAGACAGTGCAGCCTTTGTTCCTCATCTGCTTATCTCTTTAGACTGCTAAATCTTCAGGCCAGAGTCTATCTGTGCCATACCAAGAGCACAAGAGCCTACACCTCTGCTGGGGCCCTGGTTCAATCAATCCACCATACTGTGCCTCTGGTTGCAGTGAGCCACAAAGACAAGGGAAGAGAGAAAGGAATTTTCCCTTTATTTTATTCAAACAGGTCACACCCTAGTTCATTCCCGAATGACCTAACCAACAGAAATATTTAGCATACAGCTTTGTATAGCAGCCATAGGGAATCAGGAAATGACCAGCTTCTCCAATTTAGAGTCAAGACACCTTTTTCAGTGGTGGGAGGGTGTGAGGACATCCAAAAGCAGCGGCAAATACTTGCTCCTCACTTCTCCAGGCCTTTCCTCAGCTCTCTTTTGTGAAACAGCAACTTGATCATAATGATAAGAACTGAGATACACAGTTTTACTGACAGCATAGAAAATAACACAGAGGTTGGAGAGGAAAAGAAGGTCAGAATCAATTAAATCTCCTTGGCTGCACAGACTGAAGTAGCAATCAACATCCTGAAAACATGAAGTGTTGGATGATTTCTCAAGATAATTTTTGCCACTTGTGAACCAGGATTTTTCTTGATAAACAGCTATAAAGAGATTTGCATCATAAAGCCCTAGACCGTATCTTAGATTTCAAGAGGAGAGATAGCTCATTGTTTTAACAACTCATGCTTATTGCTAAAATCTATCTAGGATGGCAGATATTTTTAAGGATAAAGGAGCAAAGGTGAGCATAAACCAGGGGTAATGCCCTGGATCCAAAAGAGTTCTCACAGCTGCTTTAAGCTATTGCAGTTTTCAAAAGACTTTCTTCCCGTCTGTGATACCTCTCCCCCTGCTCAGGCTTGCAGGGCATCCTCTTGCTTTGTGTGCTATGTACATGGCGGGGCAAATGAAGATGCAAACTTCCCAGACATCCTGCCAGGATGGAGGAGCTGTCTGTTTCTGGGATATGTCCTCATCCTCAGCAGGCTGCAGTCACCCAGTGCCACGTTGCTTGTCAACCTAAAACAATACCGTGTCATGATGAAACTGGCCCAGGGCCTTTATAAAACTGTTGTCAATAGTGCTATTTTCATAAAAAAAAAAAAAAAAAAAACAAACAAAAAAAAAACCACCCTAAAGAAAACCAAACAAACAGATTGAGAGAGTGAATAATAGGTACACAACAGAGTTCCTTCTCCTCCAGAAAAATAACGGATGCATACAGCAGGCTGTTCCCTTGCTGGCAAGGTCCATAACCTCTCAAGTTAATGTATATTCCAGCTAATGGGAATTGTAATCATTGGCACCAGGCCCACATTTAGCTCAGTACCAGCCCTAGCACAAGGGAGGCATTCAGAAGCAGCTCACATCTAAGGGCAGAAGAAATGAGCTGCCAATTGTGTCAGATGTTCCCTCAGGGGAAAATCTAGCTTGTGGTGCTGCTGCTTGCTACTTTTCTCTCACCACTTCCAAAACAAGGTGCCTCTCTTATGCCTAGCATCCACTAACCACCAAAAGTAATAGCATGGTGTTCTTATTATCTGCCAAGACTTCTTAATTGTGTGTGACACGGTGCACGGGTGGCCTCGCAACCAAATTATCTTTCTTATTGCTGAGAAGGGTATGGGCTGGTCTCTTTCTGAAGTGCTCTCACTTTCTTCAACCCTCGGCTTGGCACAAAAGCTTGAAAGCAAATGTAATGGAAAAACCAGCAAATTCGCACCTCCCTTTCTTTTTTTTTTCTTGAAGAACTATACATATAAGCATATATGCATGTGTGTGTGTGTGTGCGCATGGAGGGAGAGAGCATACTGCTTAGAGCAGCTCCCTCAGCAAGAGGGAAGGCCATCTTTCGTACCTGCAAAGCATGGTAGCATGGAATTGCTCACACTGCAGCACCCTTACCTCTCTGTTGCTTGCACTTGTCACTCATCAGAAGCTGTATCAGCTGCTCCTTGCATCCTGGACTGTGCTATCTAGTGCCAAGAGACTATAAATCTCATTAGTTCCAGACTTTCACCAAACCGGCAGTGAACTGATGGCATTGGCCACAGTGAGAGAGACCTAGCTTGTATCCATATCTGAACAACTCACCATTGCTAAGTTGCTTTAGCTCAGAGGAATTTGAACCATTCGTTGTCATTGTTCCCAACTGTTTCTGTCGTACACAGTAGCAAAAACTGTAACGGAGGCCACATTGTCCCCATTTCTTTTATGTCACCTGTGGCTAAAACAAGAGACTGTCTCCCTTTTCTAAACAGTAAAATCCATGAGATTCAAGTAATCTAGAGGTGGTAGGGAGCTGCATGATGAGTAAATTTCTTCTTGGAAAACATCAGTTAAATGAAACTGGAATTTTCCGAGGTACAGGAAAATGCATATACCGATTTTGTGAGAAAAGATTTCTCAGCCACAGAGGGAACTGTTAGTCAAACTTGAAAGATCACTCAGTTCTGAGTGGATGAATGAAATCTTACAGTGCATTGCTACAAGGTACGGAAAACTTGAATTCAAGTCCTTGTAACTCTCACATCTGAGACAAGAACTTTATCTGTCTATTGACTACATGAGGAGAGAGTCCTTCAGACTGCGCTGTTGTAAGCACTCCATTTTCTTCAAGCAAACCAAGATTAACTGAATCAGGGATCCCAATTTGACTCCTCCACATCCCATGAGAACTTCATAACCCCAGTTAAAGCCTTCCTCTTTCTTCTTCTTCACGAGTCATTACTTACACAAAGTAAAACATAAGGGAGAAGTCAAAACTTTCTCTTTCTCTGAAAGGTACTGGATTTGTCTTAACTCAGACAGAACATTTTTGACAATTGAAGAACTTCTGCAGAACAGGAAGCCCAGTTTCCACTCAGCATTAACTGTGCCCCTGTAACAAGAGATACGATAAGCAGAACTCAGCTTAATAAACCTCTTTAAGTGAGGTTTGGGTACTGAAATCCAAACCAAGGATGGCTTGGATTTAGTAATTCTTTTAGTTGAGCTCAGAAAGCTCAAAAGGATTATGCAAACAGTTGAAGAAATGCTTCCAGTTTGGCTTCTCTTGGAGCCAAATCATTATGTCAGGCTCCGCAGAAAGCAGTGGTAGGGTTCTATCTACTGATACAGGTTTTATGAATATCCTCTTTGGAGAAATATGCAAATGCCTAATTCAAAACGAGATGCCTATCTGTCCATCTCTCTTTCATATATCTACATTCACACAACTGTGGCATCCAGTCTTTAAAACCGGGCTTCAGATACTAGGTTTAATCAAACAGAATTTATGTCTCTAATAATATGAATGTGCCTCTAAGAACTTGGCATCAAGAAGGTGCATCACTGTTGCTATCCAGAGTGCAGGGAAGACAAAACCACCTGGCCTATGGGTTGAAAGAGGCTAGGTGCCATCAATAGAACCAGAGGAAGGTATGATGGGAGATGGGCAAAACTATACCAGACCCATCCCACTGTTTGTACTAGGTCCCCAGATGTAGGAGCCCACAACAGGACAGCTATGCAACACTACTGGTGTGGTGGAATTAACTGATGCAGCAGAGGCTGGAAAGCTCTTAGAGTGCTCTTATGTAGAGATGAGGTGGTCAGGAGAGCATGCAGAAGTGTAATGGGAGATAAAGAATAACCCCACTGGTGCAGTGCTGCAGGGAAGACAATAAAAGGAAGAAGAAAGCACAAAAGGAGAAATGTGGAAGAGTTAGCTTCCTGAAAAATGCATGCTCAGTCATAGCATGGAAGCAATGGTTTGAGCCAAACTGCGGAGCATGGCTGGAAATTAAAAAAAAAAAAAAAAAAAAAAAAAAAAAAAAAAANAGAAAAATTAATTTTAGTACAATATTCTGAGTATTTATTCACAACATGACTCAGGAGCTTTATAGCCTCAGGATACTGGGTGTTCCCAGCCTGATGTTTCCATTGATTATTACAGGAGTTGGTTTACCAAGGAGTTTACTGGGCCATGAGGATCCCTATCCTTCCTAGACGCCAGGGGAAGCCTGTGCTCCACGCTGGGGGATGAAGACTCCAGCTTCTCTTCTCCAGCTAGCTTGGCTTCATTCAGTTCTGTAGTCTCCTTACAACTCCAGGCCCTAACTGGTCTGTCTTACCAGCCATTTCACTGGTCAGGCTGATGCAACTGGAAACAGCTTGGCCTCACTTACCTGGAGCTGGTTCCACTCCAAGAGAGATCTCATGCCTTGTGCTAACAAGGGCTGGATGGATACAGAAAGGATATGCAATAAATTTTATCTGAGAATGGGTGGTCATAACTATAGTGGAAGCAACAGTATTGTGCACAGAGTGTGCTAGCAGACTGTTTAGGGATCAAACAGCACTTGAAAAAAAAAAGAGTAAGAAAAAATGTCCAGACACAGTTGTCTTCAGACCACTTCTATATCCCAGTCATCTCTGAATGTAAAGCCTATATAAGCATTCAAGTCATTATTAGGTAACCTCCTTTTGTGACCTGTGTAACTTCTTGATCTTTAAACCAAAACAACAGGACGAGATGCACATTCCAAAATTACATAAAATTTCCCTTCTAAGAGGTCTCAGTGTTTCCTCACATAATTCCAGCCATTGCAAGCATAACTGAGGAAAAAGCAAAATGTGATCCTGTACCTTTGAGAGCTGGATCTAAGGATTATGTCAAAATGAGAGAATAAGGGAAGGAGACAGATTATGTTGAAGCAGATGCTAGTTAGTATCAAAGTAAGATTAAATGTAAATGTTAGAAAACTGGAGAAGCAGGAAAAAAGAAAAAAGGAATTTAACATAATCCTTTTTGAAATAATAAAATAAAGATGGCTGATCCCTTCTCTTCTCCTCCTGTTGCCTCTTTCAGCCGCTACCTTCTTTTTTTATTTTTATTTTGACAGTAAGCTTAATGGAAATCACCAACAGCTGAGCAAAGTTTCTGAAACATTGGACAGCAAAGGGAAAAGATGAAGGCAGCTTTGCAGATTTTGCAGGTTACTGCCTCTGTGACAATAACTTCTTTTATTCCCTCCACCCCCTCCCTCTGGGGATGTGCATGTCCTGCTGTCTTTAGTTGGAAAGCAGAAAGTAAGTTAGCAGATAAATGGATTCAAGCATATGTCCCAGGGAGATAATAGCTCTGACGTTATTCTAATTTCCTCCTGGTAAACTAGGGCTTGGTCCTAAAACACCCTCTCAGGCGAGGGCCCATACATATGTCAGGAGTCCCATTTTAATTACAGAAGAATATTTGCAACAGAGCTGTTAGGTCATTATGGATAGCTCAGTGGGAAGGAACTTTATGTTTGGTGTTTGACTGCCAAAAAGGAGGTAGGACACTCAGACACTGAAGCAGAGAGTTCCCCTCAGTGTGTTGACCCACTAGCAGCCGCAAAGTGGGGAGAATTTACAATCTCTCCAGCAACCATGGTTCCTCCTTGTTTTTATTACCTCTCCCTACCTCCTTGGCCCACTGCCTCCTCTTACAGTGATCCAGTGTCTTGCTTCCTCCTGGTGTTCCATCCTGGGGAAGGTGGAATGGCAGGAGCAGAGGAGAGTTGGGAACCTAGTGCTGAATGCCAAGTTTGTGGCTTTGAGCAGTTTACCTGTAGTTGTTTACTCCGCCTCCTCTTTATCCAAATGCTCTCATTAGTTTACTTGTAATTATAGAATCCACCAGTGCCTGCTCCCTGTGGTTCCCTGTAGCTTGCTAAATAGTCTGCTGAGGCATTACTGAATTCCAGGAGGGACAGAGAAGATGTACCTGCCAATGCCTTCCCAACGCTATTTCTGTCTCCCATGTACACACACACCACCACAGAGGAAGCAACTGACCCCATTGGCAGAAAAAGGTAATCAAAATGTCCAAGTCCCCACCCAAGGCGACTGAAGCCAACGGGCCAACAGGCTCTTTGTCAGGCTCATAACGAGCACATAGTTTTAAAATTAGTTTTCATCATGACAGGGAAAGGAAAAATGTGTCTTAGCCTGAATCTTCTCTCTGCTAAAGCAGGCTACGATATGGAGCAACCTTTGACCTAGATTAGTGGATTTCTGTGTCTGGTGGTCATACTCTGGGATCTATTTGGGCTTGGGCTGGCATCCCTTCCCCTTGCCCTGAGGAGGCAGACCAACGCATATGAGTGCAAACAGACATCTGCAGCCTTTCCCCAGCAGTCCACTTTCTACTCCCATCCACACAAAGGGCAGAGTAGTTTTCCTGCAATCTGGGAAAGCGCTCTAGACCACCCCCTACAAGAGGCACAAGGTCTCTTTTATATAAGGAACACGGTGCTGCTCAGGGGTGCTGACACCTCTAGAAGACTAACACAAAATTGCACACCCGATTTAACCAACCTCTCAGCATTTACTGTGTCCTGGTACACCATGACCCACCTCAGCTGGTACAACTGGGGTATATGACAGTCTGTATGGGAGAAAGAGAAGCTCTTTGTAGAAGCTAGCTCTGCACCAATGCTCTGCAGCTGCAGTAGTATCTGGAAAGGGGACACATGGCACACGTTCCCTCTGTCACCACAGTAGCTCATCTGGGACATCGTAGGAAGGAGCTCCACTGTGGTTTGGAGGCCTCCTTTTTAAAACGAGAAAAGTTGTATTTAGGCAAGGAAAAAAGCACACCTCTTCCTCCCACACAGAAATTAAATTTTCGGGATCTGAAACTTGGCCTGAATGTTATAAGTCCTTTAGAAATGAACTGTTTGTTCTTAATGAGGGAGCATTACATAGATTTTATATTTCTTTTAATTAGCGCTTTGTGGTGAGAAAATTAGACCATTGATGTTTGGTGTCTGTGCTAGCTAGTAAGGTATGTTTTTTGGTATGAATTGTACTTGGTTTAAATTATCTTGAGAAAATTAATGTCATATTCTTTAGAGTCTTTTAACCATTAGCCTGGACCTGGAGCTATTTCTGTGTAGACGGTTGTAAAAAATGTTCAAAGACCTGACTAGGAAAGCACCTCTGTAATACATTTGAGAGGTCTATTTTTAATTCAGCAGTTGGTTGTTGGGTGGTGTTTTTTTTTCACATAAATATTTATTCCCCACAATTGCAGGCAAAGAATTCCTGTTGTGTGAAAGAACAATTTCAACATATGACTGCAAGACTGAAATTCTGCCTACAGGGTAAAAGCCCTTCTAACAGTCTCTGTAAATATGTGAGGGCTACATATAATCAGAAAAAAAGAAAATAGTTGCTGAATACAGATCAATATTTGGAGAAGCAATGAAAAAGGCTAAGAAATAAGAAATTCATATACATTGCAAAAAATTTGTAAAAGCAAACCTCAAATTGTGTTGTTGAAAGAAAATAGTGTAACTCAAGTGAGCAGGTACTGCACTGGGGAAATGTTTCCTAACTGCCTCACTAGTAAGAATGGCTGCTACCAAAAAAGGATGAAATTCTGGTTTTGCTACCTGAATACCACCTTCAGTAGCTGCCTCTAAGGTTTCAAGTGTGACCTTGGTCAGTAGATACCTGAATCTCATGACAGTAGATGAGGAGGAAATCTCGCACAGGAACCCACAGCCTTCGCAACCTCTTCCTCTCCTTCCTAGGGCTTATGCTGTATGTATCCAAAGAATGTTACAGGGTGTGGGACTGGAACTTGCCCACAGGTAGGCAAACCTACCAGCTGGCCCTGGGGACTGTCAAGTGGCCATGGGTCTGTAGCTGCTTCTGTCTCCACCAACCCAGCACAACGCTGAGGACCATGGAAAGCTGGACATCTGGGACTAGTCAATGAAGTCTCTGCGTTGCCAGAAAGAGATCTACTCTCCAATTACCCCAAAATGGAGAAAAAAGTCAAGAACATTTTGTCCACTTTTTTTCTGAAATTTTCAAAGCCTGATCAAATTGAAGAAAGAGGCTGAAATTCAAATTTAAGCACAGATGATAGGTCTGACGTTCACATTTCACTTGAATGCTGCATTTCCCACCTTCTGGTAGTGCTGGACTTTAGGACTTAAAGTTTGTTTCAGTTTTTGTCCCAAGACTTTTTCTACCTTTCTCTTGAAATAGGAGGAACAAATTGAGTTTCTTGTCATTCAAAGTGTAAGTAAGCTTTAAGACATCTATTTGAAGCAATGGGGAATGAAAAAAGAGGAAAGAAGAAAAGCTATTTGAATTATTCTTTTGGATACCACTATAAGCATGCTTTCTGAAAACACGAGAAAACTTTACAAATGGTATTTCTAATAAATATTGTAATTAAAATGTGAAATTACTTAATCTGAAGTACCTTCTTGGTCATGAAACATGATCCATATTCTGGACATTTGGACTACAAAAAATCTGTTCTGCTAAACTTACATATTTGTATGACTTCTTTCATAAACACTTAAAGGAGACAAAAAATTGCCCTACATTCCTTGTGGTCAGATAAAAACAGAAAGAAAAAAAAAGTGTGGTTTTGGCTACAAATGAGATTAGTTTAGGCTTTTGAAGTTTTCATGTGTTCTGAAATAAAAGGAAATAATAAGCGTCATCTAAAAGCTAGCTAAAAAGTAAGTAATTGCAAAGAAAACTGAACTTTAAATAATGTCCAGTTGTTCCCATTCTTAATTGACTGGCATTGTTTTTCAGCTGACTCTGGCACTTTGCAGTTGGATTAAACATATCCCTTGCTGCAAAGCTAAATATTCTAGGACGTCTTTCACACTGCTGTGCAAGCAAGTATGGGGTATTCCAGGTATAGCCTTCTGTATGAAATGTCAGTGTGCAAACACTCATAGCACGTTCACACAACATTAGTGCTGTACCTCTCCACAGATGCTGACAAACTACTGAATGACAGGACAAGACAGCTTTGAATGGAGATTAGAAGTAAAAGTGCTACAATGGTCATCTTCATGCTGGAATTTGACAATATCATGAAATCATCAAAAGGGATTGTGAAAGTGATGAAAACTGAGCTACGGCAAAGCATCAGTCACAAATATGGATCCAGCCACTTCAATGTTTGCTCCAGTGAGCAATCATGTGGTTGACTTACACCTTTAGGAAGCTGTCCTGTCCTGGTAAAATTGTGCAAAATATATAGTAAGTTTGCCAAGTTTCTTCTGAATTTGTTCCAAATTCACTGTCCTCATTTTTATAGCTGCCCTGTAAATCCTCCAGGTAACTAGAAGCACAGGGTAAATTGAATCAGCATTAAAGATAACAGGAACGTATCATCTACCAGAATATCTCTAACCATGTCGAATATCATATAAGTTAAACAGGTGTCACCACTTCAAAGCTCTCAACCTTTCTTAAAATGAGGAAAATCACTACTTAAATAGAACTTACATATCACTATGGGTGTTAATTTGAAATGAAAGTCTGGAGACACCAAGACACAGAACATATGAGCAAATGGGCACAGGTAAGGTACTCTTCACAGTAGCACAGTGAATGAATGAGCTCAATACCAGAAAATCTGCTGAGTTCGCAGGAGTACTCTGTGTCTTTGGCTTGGCCACTGTACATGAATAATACCTTACACCAGCTTTGTACTGGTTTTATGGCTAAACAAAGCAAACCAAGCCTTAACCGCAACTACTGTACTTTCAGATAGTGCATCTGGGATTAATTCACTTCATGAAAATGTGTCTCATTATCAAGATTGCAGTGCTTTAATATGGAGCGATCCAGGAAAGGTAAAATAATAAACAATGACATACTTTTTTTAAAAGGACACTTCCACTTTTGTCCACTATCTTTCACCCAATCGCTAAGGTTCCCTAGAAAATGGATGTCTAAATGAAGACTCCCAGGGCTGTTCCAGGAAGCAGCTCTTACAGAGTTTGTCCTATGCAGTTTGTCCATGGGCAAAAGGTTGAATTCATGTTGGTTTACTGGATGGTTTAGCTGTGGAGTGTTTCAACGATTGCTGACCCAAGTACAGGCAAGTTAGAAGTGGAAATGGTTCAGTGTAGAAATGGTCCGGTACAGAAATGGCAGCAAGCATTGCACTTGGTGCTTTCAGCCTTTTCCACATCCACTCTTTAATTAGTAAATGCTTTATGTTTGATCTCTCAAGTTGATTAACCACTTTTATAACTGGGTAGCATACTCACAAAAAAGCCTGCATTTTCTTTTTACTTATTGCACGGTAATTACTAACCCCTTTTAAACAGAGAGAAAATTTACCATGCATTTCTGGTATACTAGGACCTCAGTGGCACTTTAGTTTATGTTTTAAAATAAGTAAAAAGTTTAACTGAAAGCCAAAATTTTTGCTAAGGAAACTTTGTAATAATCTATCCTCAGTGAAGAAGGTGTACATTTAACATAGATAAACTGTGCTGAGGTTACCTATCAAGTTGAGGGAAGAACAGTTACTTTATGGTGATCAACGGATTGGGCCCATAGATGTAATATTGCCCTGCCATTAATATATCATTATCTTGGGGCTCTTCATCAAGATAGGATGAGTACGGTCACAGGATAGAGCTACAACCACTATGGAGAACCATGTCAGCATGAAGATCTGTAGGTAAGCTAGAGCATGGAAATGGTGACATACTCACAGGTAGGAGGAGGACAAGGATTGATCCTTTTGTGCTCCAGTATTGATTTACGTAATAAGAGTCATTGTGAAGTTAAACTGTATTATTACTGCCTTTGAGGCTCTGAAATACTTTGTAAGCGGCAGTAAACCTGCCTGTGTGAAAAAATTAGATGGTTCACTTCTGAGCTAGGAAAAAGGGACATTGTATTGATGAGAAGAGCTTTTGTGATGCTGGGCTGAAGACCAAGGTTCATATTATGCTTTCCATTTGTTAGTTCATTCTTCCTGGTGAGTACTGGCACTTTGATGCAGTTCCCAGTAAAGGAAACATCACTTAGGGGCCAAAGAATGGGTGAAGAGTTCTTTGGTTTCCCAGCAAGGGGTGGGGGTGCACCAGCATTCAGAGACACACTCACCCCTGCATGGAGCAACTTGTCTGACCAGCATCTCAGAGAGAATATTGTTCTGGATCAAACTGCCTCCCCGGTGGTTGAATGACACCTTTCAAACCACATCTATAACTTCACTTTCCTTCCAAGATGCTTTTTGTTTTTCCCTTTTACGAGGTCTACAGTAGCAGATGTTTCTTGGTGCCAGCTCTGATAGTTATATCTGAGATGTTTAAAGCCTTCCCCTAATCCACAAGCTGCCAGGGTCTAATGTTCTCCTGAGAATCCAGCTTCCCTTAATGCGAAAATAAAATGAAATCAATTCACACCATTTCTGCAATCTTCACGGCAGTATAAAGAAGTCTGAATTACCAGCCTTCAACACAAATAGGAAATCTCCAATTTAGCTGGTTTGAAAGGAAAACATGAGATACATTGGTCTGCATTAACAGAAGAGTTGCTAGAAAATAGAGGGAAATAGTTGGTTTTTTCTCAGTACCTGTGGGGCCATATCTAATATGTGTCCAATTTCAGGACACACCAGTATAAGAGAAAGCAGTAAACTGCAAAGGATCCAGAGGAGGGCCAGGGGGCTGAAGGACATATGATATGAGGAAAGGCTGAGGAAATTGGGTTTATTCAGCCTGCAGAAGAGAAACCCAAATGGAGATCTGGAGAAACCTAAATAGGTCTTCCCCCAGCCAGAGGCAGGCTAGTGGGAAGATGGAGCCAACCTCCTAGAGATGCTCAGAGAGAGGTCAGAAAGTGGCCATAGACGCAAAGGGCAGCAAGGGAAATTCTGGTAGGAAATGAAGAAAAAGGTTTTCTCTCAGGGATTGTGCAGTACTGGAAGAGGTGCCTAGGAAATCTCCTGAGCTATTTAAAGTCACTCTCCTCATGACAGTGACAGCATTCTTAAGGCTGACAGTAAGCACAAAAGTTTTTAATATTTTTTCACAGGGTAAATCTGTAGCTTTTGATTACAATCATTTCTAGCATAACTACATTGTGTACGACTATTACATGACAGCAAACCTTTACTGTACCTTCCAACCACTCAGCAGATGCTTTTACTTTTGTGGTACAAACTGGCTTTAGTGTTTCATGTCATGTTTCGGCTGCCTTTTAGTAATAGCAGTAATTGCTGAACACATGAGTTTTCAGACTGTCATAGGAGTAGGTTAGGATAAAGCATTGTGTAGACCCTCTTAAGGGGTGTCTCAGATGCCGCAGAATTGGACGGAAAACCGGGATGTTATAGCCACTGAGGGCATTTTTTCCTGTAATCCTTTGGTTGGAGTAGATGATTTGAAAAGTCCCTTCCAACCTAGGTGATTTGATGATTCTTTGGTGTTCCAAGATTATTTTTGTTGCCTACCACATACTGTCATGTTGATAGCCCAACATTTCTTTTACAGTAATGTGAAAGAAACCTCATAAATGCAGAAACAAAAACGAGAATGTTCCCACCACTGCTACTGTTAGTAGCCTGGGATCAAAGCAATTTATTTCTTCTTGAACCAGAGTGCTTGCTTGTTTTCATATGAACTTTGAATCATAGCAGGGTTAAGTATTTCCTGCATCATAACCCTGAACATAAATTGCACAGTATGAATAGTTGTGTTAGTTCAACAGTTCACTCCAGGCTGAAATGAGGAGAGGACCAACTCCTGCTGTCACTGTTTCTGAGTAAGTGAGTGACCTCCCTCCCTTCTTCTGCTGCTTCTGGTGCCTACCGGACCCTTTGCTGAGCCAAATGAAGTCTCTGGTCCTTCGCATGGCCAGCAGGTGTGCAAACCTCCTTGGTGTGGCCTGAGGTTGAGAGTAAGCAGCTGAGATTGGGGGGTACATGTTAGAAAGCAGTGAAAGGGAAAGGAGACCTTCCCATATCCATGGTAGGAAGTCCTTAGGTCAGTTTAAGAATTAAGTGTAATTTTATCCCCCAAACTACTCTTATTTTAGCCTGTAAACCATTGTTGAAAATCATCTAATTGTTTCTTGTTTCAAGTTTCTAGACAATGCTGTCTAAAAGAGCTATCTTAGTATGAAAACTTTGCTGACACAAACTCCACAACGAATTTAGAACAAAACACAGATGCAATATGGCAAATAATCTGAAAATTACGTTGTTGTGATAAGAAGGTGGCTATTTGTCTTTCACTATTGTAGTGTCTTCTCCAGTTCTCCCTCCTTTCTGTCATTTAATGGAAAGCAGTTATCTTTGCCCCAGGCCTGCTGTTTTCATATTTGATGTGGTAGAATGAAAAAAACATGATTCAAAACAAAATATCTTTTTTTGTTTTCTTGGCCTGCTTTGTAAAATATTCAATTTTTTTCCCACTCTTTTAAGACTCATCATCATTCCAGATCTGTTTCTGCTCCCAGATGGTAAGTTTCACAGCCATGGTTTACTGATCATTTTAAAGAACCTTTTATTAAGTTCAAATATAACAGGAAAAAAAATATCAGTATATAAAGAGCACAAATAAAAGATTTATATTTCCTTACACATAGGTGCCACTGAAAGGCATAGTGATGGTGAATGTAAAAATAAATGTTTTCGGGAGAAAAGGTCAATTACAGCAACATCAAATTTCTCATAAAATTCTTGTTTGAGTAAATGAAGCAACAAAATGAAAGAAGATATAATATCTGCTATGTACTCTCAAGTATCCATGAGTCCCACTGCAATAATAGAGCACCCCTTCTTATGATCTCGAGGTGGTGAACAAAATGTTTACATGTTGTGCCTCTCCTCTTCGAATGGCACTGAAAATGTAGGCACTACGAAGCTGGAAATATCTGTGCTCTTTCCAGATCCTTGATTTCAAGTAATTATACAAACATACGTACAGTTAGTTCTACTCTGCAATTACCTTTCAGCTTTTACACTGGGAAGTCCAATGTGAGTCTTTTACATGAAACTAGATAAAATGTCTCTGTTCTGTTCATGGAAGAACTGAAGCCTAATCTCTGTTGTTACATTTTAATACTTGGTAATTTATTTTATATATATATAGAAGTAATTCACTGTAGTTACATAAATTGCTCCATTGCTATATATATGGCACCAATGCATTGCAAATGTTTATGCTATGCATCTATACACTTAATCATTTAGTTATTATTTATTAGATCATACTCAGTGCTTTGTCTGACACAGACAAATCCACTGAAATTAATGGACTGGACAAGCTTCATTGCACCAGTGTCTCATGGAGAACTTGTCTTTGCTGCAATACTAATTTGCACTGAACCTCAGGTGGGGACCTGAGCTCAGAGGGGCTTATTCCTGGGACTTGCTCAGATGCTTGAGGATGTGAGCTGACATTCAAGTGCTGCCGATACACGTGCTGGTAATTAAGTTACAAAACCTCATCAAGTGGTGAACCTAGTCACTCTTTTAATTGAAGAACTGTTAATAAAAAATGCTGTATTTTCCTGGGTGGTCACTCCAACCGAAACTAATTAATTTCATGGGGATCTAACTATAGACCCCTGACTACCTGTTACAGAGCAGACAAAGCCTGTAAATCCAGTCCTGGAAAAAGAATGCTGGAAAGATATTATTTATTTTGGCTGAGCCAATCAATTAAGAAAACATAATCTGTAATTGCTTAATATAAAAAGATATAAAATATTAGTATGTACATGTACATTGAAGGGAGAGATGGAGAACAGAATGACTCTTGCAAGATTTGATTTTTTCCATCAAGTTGTAAATGTAATTGAACATATAAATATTCTCTTTTTCACGTTCTGAAAGGAATACCTTTCTGCTTCATATAGAAATGGCACTTGATTCTTCACATAAGAACAGCTTCTTGGATAGCATGAGTGACTGAAGCTCCTACCTAAGCAGAGCTACCCCCTAAGCAAGATAATATTTGTCATCAACAGACTGATGTGATCTATTTGTAAAAGCAAATCCATCTACTTTTACTGTGACAGACGTGGAGTCACTATGGAATAACTCAAGTGTGGCAATTTTTAATACTGTACATCAGTTTTGGTTGATAACGTTATAATGGACTGAAAGACTTTTGCGTGAATATGCTGTTCTGCCTTAGTGGAGGATGACAAAGGCATAAGCTGGAAAAAATGTGATGCTATGAAAAAATTCTCTCCCAGCAGCTTGTTGAAGCGAATGTTTGGATATTTGCAGGATGATTGTCTGTTTTCAGGTACCAAATCACAGTGAGACACCTGCTTTAGCAGTACTGAAATCAATTATCAAAAAGGCTATGAAGCTGAGGAGTCTTGCTGGGAGGGTGAGGAGGGCACAGGATTTGCAGTGGTCTGTTGCGACCTGGAGGTAGCCTGTAGAGACTGAGTTCTCCGAAACGCAAGAAAGTACAAGTTCTCAGATGTCAGCTAAGCATATAGACTGACTGGTTTGAAGGGATTCATTCTGAACTTTTCGGTTTGAGGAAGCCATTTGCCTACTGAAAATCTCCCTCAGTGCTACTGAAGGGAGGAGAAATGCATTGCCCAGCCTGTGCTGGACCTTCTGAAATAACTGCAGATGATAATATACGGACTACAATGCACAGATCTGTCAGAGAGAAAATAAAATTTTCGTGCCTCCCCTCCACACATGTGAGGCAACGGCTAGGAAGGGTGAGCTGGGAAGACCAGAGTTAACCAGTGCAGTGTCCATGTTACATTGCACTAATCTCTTTAAATCCTGAAACAATGTGCTTGTATTTAAATGGCAAGCTCCTTAGCAGAGGATTATTCTTTGTCACATTTTCCCTTCCTACTGTTGGGTTTTCACATGATTACCAAAGCATCCCTCCCACCCACAGTGGTTCTAAACTGCAACAGGACAGGAGAGCTTAGCTCACTCTGCTCCTCAAGAAGCAGCATTAACAGGATTTAATGTGCCACCTCCAAGGACCCCTGTCCCAAGAGTTCCCTGTTCCCAAGCTGCCATGCTCGATGCCAGTTACGGTGTTGTTGGCCGTGCAGGGTGGCAGCACCACACTACTTTTCCTGGGAACACGAGCAGCAGTGAGGTTTCATCTAGCAGGGCAATAAGCCAAGCCGGGAGCCTGAAACCTCTCTGGCACGGATTAGGCTGGAAATTAATATTTGAACTTTACATCTGCTTCCTCTTAAAAACAAACAAAAAATTTCCAACCCGTACACCTTTCTCAGAAGCCTATGTTGTGAACGCTCAATGATAATAAGCCCTTGCTCCTTTCTTTATAGCACCTCAACAAGAATTATTGAAAACTCCCCCCAGCTTCCTCACTGTTACAACTGCTCATTACCAAGTCTGTATAAGATTGTAAAAAAGGGAAAAGACCTGAATTCTCTGAGGCAGATGTTTCTCACTCTCTTGGCCTACTGAAATCAGGGCAATAGAGACTGGATATTAAATGTGGATTGTTAACCTGGCTGTAGCTTAAGAAGCAAAAATAACAAGGAGCCCTTAACGTTAATTAGGTATTGGTTTATTAAATGCTACGGTTAGTATTGTTATAAGAAAAGACAGAAAGGTATGAAAAGGCTTTTAATAAAGTTTTCAACAACAGCAGTTTCTCAGTGACAACAAGTCGTGAGAAAATAGACAACTTCTCCTCCTCAGGAATTGAACAGAAAACCAATAAATAATTAACTGCAAACCTAATAAAAGTATGCTTGTTAACATTTTCATAAATAAAACCTCAATGCAGGGACTGCTGGTTTATTGCATGCATATCCAAGAGTAAGGCTTCTGGGAAGAGTCAGCTCCCTTGTGTATGGGCTGGGCACTTTTCCTGGGCCCATCATACCCCAGGCATGATAGCAATCCAGTGACACAGGAAACCAGTGGCATGTGTCCTTCCCCCCACATAAGCAGAAGAGCCTTGCCTTGGCTCACCCAGCCAAAAGCCGAGGGGTGGGCATCATGATTTTAATCTGTTAAAAGAAGCAGAAACGATCCCAGGGTTAGGAACTGGAGCCTCATCACCTCTAGCTGGGTGCTTGTGCTTTCATACTGATCCTGCAGCAAATTTGATGAGTTAGTTGTTCCTTTACAAAGTAACAAAAAAAATTTCAGCATTCACTCTTTTAGACAGGAAATTTTTTCCTTATTGGATTCACTTTGCTCCCTCTAACTCAGTGGGGGAATAATAGCTGTTATTTTTCCCTAGTCCTGGGGTAGTTCAGTTATTCTAAGCAAAATCACACCTTTGAAACAAATAACTGACTAAATCTACTGTGTTGCAAATACCTTAACACCTACTTGTCAGAAAACTCTGTTGGAGCTTCTTCAAGCGGGTAGAAGATGATCTGGTCATAAGTTTTGAACTTAAGTACCTAAATTTCACTTTACACGTCAAGAGCTTTTTGCAGACTTGAACCTGTAAAAACTTGGTTTCTCGATTCCTGGCCAATGGAGGGGCTTTAAAATATTATCTTTGGTCTTCCTCTGCATGTTTACATATCTAAAAAACTTAATAAGTTCAGCCTGAAGTCAAGTAAACAGTTTTGACACTTTCTCATTTCTCATGCAACTCGTGACTGTCTCAAGTCTTTGATCCTGCAGACTGAACTTCCAGCACCCTGGCATTGCAACTGGAATTGGAAAATTAGACGTGCAAAAACATTAAGGAACATTTATAAGATCAGGACACTTGTTTAGGGGTTTCTTAGGGTGAGAAGATATAATGTCATATCTGTGTGAAGAAAATAATTTTTATCAAAGCTTGTCCCGTTTTTGGTGAAAGAGACAGTGAGTCAAGTCAATAAGCAACAGGGAAATTATTATTATTAGCATCCATTTCTCACAACTAATAAAGCATACAGAAGAGCTGAAGCCAGGCAAGCCTCAAAAAGGCATTTAAATGTGACCATGTACTTTAAACCAAATGCTTTATATATGACCACGTTAGTTAAATTAAAAATGGTTATATGAAACCAGTATTTGCTATCCTATGAACTTGGCCTATTCTTTCATCCCAATAAAGTTTGAGCAGGTACATCATGTACTCAGTCGTTCTCCAGAAATTCCTGAAATCACACAAGTACTGAAACCTGGAACGTGCTCTGAGATGGTGTAGTTGTCAACTTTTAAAATTTATGAATAATACTTAAAGAATGACTCGTGGTGTGCTGGAGCCTTCTTGTAACACTAGATTTATAGAACTGCAGAAGAAATAAGGTTGGTGATCCCTAGTTCAACCTGCCCAAAGCAGTAACAGATACAAGAGCAGGTGGCTCAGAGTCTTGTCTAAACAAGGATGGACACTGCTTCTGATGTCTAATAGAGATTTGTTAATCAGAATCACAATCACTGATCATTTTTGTAAGAGGACATCCCGAAAGTGCGTATTTGCCATCCCGTTTCCCTATACCAGGCCTTTCAGTAGGCTTAGAAGGTTGGGTTTGTATTTGGTTTGTGGTTTTTTGGTTTGTTTGGGTTTTTTTGTTTGTTTGTTTGTTTGTTTTTTTTGTTTGTTTGTTTGTTTGTGGGGTTTTTTTAATGAAGTTGTGTTAAATCTAAAGACTTTATCTGACTAAAAGTTGAGAAAGGGACCAAGTGTTCTTGTATTATTTAAATTGCTTGGGCTAAATCCAGAAGTTCTTCCTTGGGCCAAACATCCACTGAAATCAGTTTTAGTTTAAACTTATTTTCAGGTATCTGTGAGACTCAACCCTTGCTCAATTTGAGATCCGGACTGGCTGTAAAGGTTCAGTCATTCTGACTCTTCTCATTAGTTAGCAAGAGGATTTTTATGACGCTTCTTTTCTCCTTCCTGAATATGTGGTACCAAAGGCACAAAGGAATGCATTTATTCTTATAAGTCAGACCGACCTGAACACTTAGGAAGCATGGGAGAAGAATGAAGAGCTATAATGGGACTAGCCTGTTTTAAAGGACAGTTGTTGCTAAATGTCTGGTCACAAAATTTTGCTATTTGTGCCCCTATTTCTTTGCAGTGTGTGCTTCAGAGCAATGCCTTCAGTAGCTTCTTCTTAGTTGGTTCTCCAGCATCTTTCTTTGTTGGCTCCCTCAAAAGGCTCGAAGTTCAACCATACTAGAGATCCCAGCTCCTGGGCAAACCTCAGGCTCTGACTGGAGTTATGGAAATGTAAAAAGGAAACTTGAGAGCATACATATTCACTTGGGTCTTGAGACAAAGAAGGGCAACGCTCTCCCACTAGTTTTAATTGTCGCATTGCCTTGTAGGGAAACAGTTGCAGCACTGCTAGTATAGCCTTTTTTCTTTCCGCTGTTCATCTACAGATGGTTATGGCTGACGCGCGGATAGACGGACTCCACAACCTGTAAAGTTGTAGAGTAGGTAGGTTTATTCAGCGCTAGGCAGCACAGGGGGTAGTTCCACCAAAGCCGTGCGCACCTGCCTCAGAGCAGGACTCTATATTTATAGTACTCACTTATACATATGCATAAACTATCCCCGCTTTGTATTAAAATGAGTTCTCTGCCTCCATGTGTCTGCACAGTGCCTCCTGGTAGTGGTCGTTGGGGGTCTCAGTGATGAAGTAAGGAGATCCTCTTTGTCGCTGTCAGTAACCTTTGCCCCACTTTGCAGTCTCAAATCTTCTCTGGAACTCGACCAAACCACAGAGCTGGTCCTGGCCAGCTCGGAATTGTTTTCCGGCCTTGTTTACATCCCACACAAGGTTCTAGCTTTATCATTTACCGACTTATTAATATACTAGGAGACCAGCGCTAGGAGAACAGTCTCAACAGTCTCAACAGCTTACAATTGTTTTACTGTAAAATTTTCCACTGCATTAGTGGCTCAAAGAACCATCATATGGAAGAAACATGGACCCATAAGAAAAAGATTGGCAGCAAGTGTATCTCTTGATAGGAGAACATAAAGGAAATACCATAATCTATGGTCTCTGAGGAGGTCTGGGGAATGGCACAGAACAATACTAAATAGCACAAATGTTTAAGTGTAGATATGTGGCATCATAAAGGTGTCCATACGACACTTTATCTGTCCATACGACATATAAATCCAAAATGGATTTTTCAGCACAAATCCTACCTAACAGTCAGTCTTTAGAAATACATAGCCACTCGGCTTGCTTTCTTTGCAGAGAGAAATAAGTGCAGTGAAAAGTTCCACTGATCATAATAGCAATATCTGGCAAAACTAAAATCTCAAGACAGTCTGGCAAGCTCCAGCCAAAAAAAATACTGTGGGCTTCTTCTTAAATATGATGTGTTTTTAAGGACAGAGACAGAAAACTGCTTGTGCAATTCATCCATAACACAGCCTAGCCCCAACTAGATCCAAGTTTAGAAAACAGATGCCGTCACCAGTGCAGGGAAAGGGAAAGTTTTACTTACACAATGTGCTGTGACTTGCTAAAACTTTTAGGTGCTGAAATAAGGTCACCTACTTTTTCTTCCTGGAAAATAGTAAAAATTAAGAAAAGTTGCCAGCCAGATTTCTGGAGATCTGACCTGAAACCTCCAGGGACTGGTTTTAAACCGTAACTTCTTTCCTTCATCTGCTGGTTGTTGCTCTAGGCTCCTTCTGGCCCCTAACACACCTTTACCCACTTTCTGGGACCTTAATTGGCTCCCCTGCACTATGAGCAAGGCTATGAGGAAGGCTTCGTATCTGCCCTCTTCCACCTCATTGCATGGGTAAGCAAGGAGGAAAGTATAGTACATCTCATGTAAAACAGTTGCAGTTGTTTTTGTTTTTTTGTTTGTTTTTTTTTTTTTTTTAAGCAACCTGGTATGCAGGCAGAATTTGTAACTAGAAAGTGTAGAGGAGAGATTTCCTAGAGAGATGGGGCAGGGAGGAGGAATTATCTGCCTTAGAAGTAAGCCTGTTAAAAATCAAGTGGCTGGGAGTTTCCAAGGGTCCTGAGGAAATTAAGCAATAAAAACAGCTGAAAATCAGAGGAGGCAAGTATTTTACACAAACAAACAGAGAATGGGGAGCAAGCAAGAGGAGTTAGAGATGTGTGCATGCCTCCAGGGCTACGGTCTTATTGATATCACAGAGACGTAATGGGATGGATCTTATGTCTGGAGTGTTGGAATACAAACTCTTTAGGAAGGACAGGCTGGAGAGATGAGGAGGGGGTGTTGCCCTCTATGTCAATGACCAGCTGGAGTGCATGGAGCTCCACCTGGGGATCGATGAAGACCCAATGGAGAACTTATGGATCAGGATTAAGGGGAGCACAAGGACAGGTGATGTTACAACAGTGGTCTGTTACAGACCACCTGACCACAGTGACAGCGAGGATGAGGCCCTCTATAGACAGATAAGGTATTCAAAGAGAGGAAAAATTAAAGACCTAGGGAACTACAGACCAGTCAGTCTCACCTCTGTGCCTGGCAAGATCATGGAGCATATCCTCATGGAATCTCCTCTAAGGCATGTGGAAAATGAGGAGGTGATTGGTGAGAGCCAACATGGCTTCACCAAGGGCAAATCCTGCCTGACAAACTTGATGGCCTTTTACAATATTGCCACAACCTTGGTAGACAAAGGCAGGGCAACAGATGTCATCTACCTGGACTTATGCAAAGCATTCACCACTGTCCCACAAGACATTCTGGTTTCAAAATTGGAAAGTCATGGATTTGATGGATGGACCACTAAGTGGATAAGAAACTGGCTTGATAGCCACACTCAAAGGGTTGGGGTCAATGGCTCCATGTCTGCGTGGCAGCCAGAGATGAATGGCATTCCTCACTGGTCAGTATTGGGACCAGTGCTGTTTAACATCTTTGTTGGAAACATGAACAGTGGGATAGAATGGACCCTCAGCAAGTTTGCCAACAACACCAAGCTTTGTGGTGTGTGTGATTGACATGTTGGAGAGAAGGGATGTCATAGAGAGGGCTTGAAAGGTGAGCTCGTGCAAACTTCATGAAGTTCAACCAAGTCAAGAGCAGGGACCTGCACTTGGGGCATGGCAATCCCAAGAACAAACACAGGTTGAGTAGAGAACGGCTGGAGGGTAGCCCTGAGGAGAAGGTCTTGGGAATAATGGTGGATAAGAAGCTCAACATAAGCCGGCAGTGTGCACTAGCATGAAGCACCTCTCCTATGAGGTCAGGACGAGAGAGCTGGGGTTGTTCAGCCTGGAGAAGAGAAGGCTCCGCGGAGACCTTAGAGCAGCCTTCCAGTATTTAAGGGGGCCTACAGGAGAGAAGAGGAGGGACTCTTTGCCAGAGAGTGTAGTGATAGGATGGGGGTCATGACTTTTAATTGAAAGAGGGAAAATTTTGATTAGATACTAGGAAGAAATTCTTTCCTGTGAGGGTGGTGAGGCACTGGAACAGGCTGCCCAAAGAAGTTGTGGAAGTCCCACCCCTGGGGGTGTTCAAGGTCAGGCTGGAGGGGGTTTTGACAACCTGCTCTAATGAGAGGTGCCCCTGTCCATGGCAGGGTTGGAACTTTATGATCTTTAAGGTCCCTTCCAATTCTAACAACTCTATGATTCTAAGTATCAGTGGAGTTATACATCAGTTCTTCTTGGGAGTCTGGGCTAGACTGAAAAAAACAAAGAAAAATCATTGAAATAATGTCGTATGTGGACTTGTCAACAACATTTTCTATATTCTAGATATTTGAAATAAATTATTCTGTTATGAGAAGTAACCTTCTAACTTGAAATGGGATGAAAACCTTATCCCAAGTTTTGAGAAATTAAAATTGGATCCAATTTTGTGGTTTGGAGCTGTTTCAAGTTGAATAACTTGGACAGGAAAGGGGCCAGTAGAATGTCTACTGCCAGCAGAAACAAAGAAGAACAAGAGGTATGTGGTGTAGCCAGTACACATCCATGACAGCTTCTGTTAATGGACGGAAGGATGGGTTCCCATTCTGCAAATATCCTTTTTCCTCTAAAGAGCTTTCTGCTTGCTCCCTCAGCACTGCCAGAACTTGTCACAGGCTCCCTTCACTGAATGATCACAATATCCTGCTCCAGTCAGGGACTAGAGGAATTAAAAACATTCTTTAGTCAAAACACATATGTAAGTTATATTTTTAGAAAGATCAAAAACAAATGGGAGAAATTCAGGGTAAATATGCAGGAAAGTTATTGCAAGATTTTTTTATGACACCAGTTCGGCTGTGCATAAAAGAGAAACCAAGGGACTAGGATACAATCAAACATCTGTGCTGAATTGACAAAGAGGCCATTCAGCAGCGGGAATAAGAAGTTGCTACTGGCCCTATTAGGCCTTTATTCAAATAGAGTCCCCTTTCCTTCACTGTACTTGATGCTGTCATCATAGGAAACCCCAATTAATAAAATTAAAAGCCTGAGCCTTACAATGTGAAGCTCACCAAAGGATAATGTGACCAGCATGTTTACATAAGCCATCTTTATGTGCAAAAAAAGTCTACAGGAGCATGGTGCTGATGTTTACTCCTTACTACTACTCTCTCTCTTCTCTCAGTATCAAGGCCAGATTGCACCTTTGTAGTTCGTTGTCCCTTCCATCATCTCTGACAAAGCCCTGCTATATTATGCTGCAAAGGACTTTTTGCTGCTGGAGGCTGACATTCTCCTGTACCAGGAAAAGCAACAGCCTTCACAGTACCTTGTGTATTATGGTTGCAGCAGTGGGTTGCTTTGCTGTCAGCACTGACCCTACTTTCCCTGCTTATCAGCCAGTGGGTAAGCCTGCATGCCACAAGGCAGGATGTTGGACAACTGCTTTAGTTAAGTTGAGGGAACATTGTAACTGATGTTTGGCATTCCCTGCTCTTCCTAGTAATCTTGGGAAGGAGTGAAGCTCTATAAAAAACACCTTCTGAGCTATCTCTGCATGTTAGCCTGGGTATACCTGTGTCTGCTCAGCTCCCTGACCAGGCTAACTTTCTCCGGTTCTCTGCAGAGTGCTGCATTAGCAAACACATGCTAATGTTTACATGAGCAACACTTTGGCTCAATCAAGGCAGATCAATAGGTTGAAGAACACATTACACTCTAACTATATTACATGCAGTTTTACTTTGGACTAGATACAGTCTTGAGTCCTGAATCAAACATCTCTTAAGTAAATAAGGCCACAGCAAAGTCCTGATCCAACCTGCCAAAATCCAATGAACAGAAGGCCTTAACTTCTGTCTCTACGGTCCCTCTCTCTTTGTTGACTTTCAGGGAAAGGAATGAAATCCAGCTCCATACTTTGGCATCAAAGCTTCTGGTTCAGTAATGTGAATCTTGCCCCACTCCATGGATCTATGCTCACTCAAAATATGTTCTGCCAACACTGGACATATCACATTAACTTGCCGTTTGTTTTGATGCTTGACCTCCTCCTTATTTTGTAACTAACATTCTTAATGTAAAAATAACAAACCAGGCTAAAACTTATCTCCCCGCTACTTTGGACACTTTTATATTTAAAGAACTGTTAATAACAAAAGAAGCTGTTCAAGCAGAAAAATAAAAACCAAAAGGTTTTTAGGTTTCCTTTTTTGTTGCTTATTAAGACTTCCTACAGGTTTTTTTTTTGTTTGTGTTTTATTAATATCCTTTTTCCTTCCACTGTCTAGCATCTCAGTCATTTTTAAATTTAAAGCATGTGTGTCCCAAATACAATTTTATGGCAAGGCATTTTGTCCTAACCTGTGTTTTCATTTTTGTTTTGTTTTGTTTATTTTTCTTTTGTATTCCAGTCAGTAAAATTTTCCTCCATATTCTGTATAATAACACAGAAATTTTTAAATATAAATAGCTATGGGAAAGCAGAGCAGCTAATGAGACACCTCTGACACTTCTTCCTGTCAAACGGTAAGCTCAGCTGTGAAGCCTGAGCAACTTCTGCTGTGAAGAAGTCATTAACCTCATACTTTTAAAGTAATGTCCCACAGTAATTGGACCAGCTGTGAGCAGGGGGGCTAAGAGGTGACTTTGAGCAGGATCTGTCAAAGGAGATAGCACTCACTCCAGCTGCTGGGGAGGGAAAGAATGAAGCACAGCCATTTTTTCCCCATAAACTTCTACTACCTATTATTTTCTTTGGTACAGGAAAACTTGCCCCTCGTTTTTTCTGTCTCTATGCCCTGACCCCCCAGAGATGCATGTTGCACTTCTCTCGTCTTCTCTGCCTCATGATGCCTATTGCAGCACTACACCTGAGCAACAGCAGCCCAGTAACATTCATGTCTAAATGACTGCTTGAAAAGTGTCACTTTTCCAAACTGTGGGAAAGAAGCAGAAGGTTGGCAAGGAGGATTGTAAATACTCTCAAGTGACTCACACCTAGGATACTGGGAAACATATGTGTCACACAAATTGTTGTTCAGTCTTGTGTGCTTGCAAGTAGAATATCTGCACTTAGAAAACATAAGTCAGTGATGGACTCAGGGACATCTTATCCAGCTGCTTGAGATTCCTGCCCTGCTGTTGAAGAAGATCAAAGCACAGTAGGAAAACTATGCCTGTTCGAACCCTTGAAATACTGGCAAGAGTGGTCAGTCTGCTCTCCTTCACTCTCTCATGCTCTGGCTAAACAGGGACTCTGGCTAACAAGGACTCTCGCTTATCAGGAATCTCACTTGCTGCGTGGTCCCCTGCTTGTGTGCCTCTGCCCAGGCATCACTTCAGAGACTATCCGATTTGTGAGGAATTGAAATGAAACTTGTTCTTTCCCTTTCATCTGAGGTTTCATGGTTGTTCCTGCATCCTGCCTGCATCAGCTCACACTCAAACAATATAAATAAGCCAAGGATTAGCTGTAAAGCATTTGACCTCTGACCAAGACATTTGTTGACATTGTCTAGTTTTCATTTTTTATTGTTAATATAACTAAATTCTCTTGGATATGAAGTCTTGCTGACTTGATCTTGGCAAGAATCCCAGAGACCAAGGCCTTGGTGATACAAGTTTTGTTCTGCAAGTTCTGATTTTATCCTTTCCCCTTAATTTTCATTTCCATCTATTCTGATCAACCTGCATGTTCTTTGCTTAAAACAATCACAGATTAGGGTGGTATGAGTTAGCTGGCCTACACTGATTAATTTTGGATTAGAGTTAGCCTGCTGTCAAGTTCCCAGCTGGCTGCAAGAAGTCTGGCGCTCTGGCCCTTGTCAGTAATAAATTTTCTGGTTGAGTCTATTTTCTCAGTCTTAGAACTACAAAGCCCAGGTAAGTCTTTCGATCACAAACTCATACTTATCTGTTGAAGATTTTGGGCCTTCAGTGTTCAAGCTGGAGACTTTCCTTTGGATAGTGACCTCCTGAATATTCCCTCAAATATTTGTTCACAGAAGCATCTGCCCTTCATTTTGCATAATGTATACAAAATATATATGAAGCATGGGTTTTGATATTTTCTGCATTTTCCCACAAGATGGCACACTTTTCTTATGATAACTATACAGTGCACACTAAAATTCAGAAAGTATTACTTTCTGCGTATAACAGTAATACAGCAAATTAACTTACTTTGTAGAAGTCCATTGCTTTATTTTGCTCATAATTAGTTGATTTACCCTGGCTAGTTGCCTTAGAGAAACTTGCCTTCTCCCTTAACTTCCTGTTCTCCTCCCATTGCTTCTTTTTCTAGCCTTCAGAGGACCTACATCTATGCCATCACAAGGTAGGCTTCCCACAGGCTTGAACTTCATTTTGTGATGCTTGAAGAACAGAGCTTAGGAACTGGACCCTTTAGCTTGATGACTGCTTCATCTTGTAGTCAAACCGTTTCTGGTGTTCAACGAAGCAAAAACTTGGAGTTCCATGTTGAGCACAAGAATAGCTGAGATAAGGGGTTTTCTCATCAAAATATGTGTAGAAAATTTGGAGTTAGCTTCTGGGTTTTTTGGTTTGGGGTGGGTTTTTTTGATGCAAAACGTGTCACCAGCTATCCCCTATTTGCCATTTTTGGCAAGGCATTTGACATACTCAAGGCTTACTGACAAACTAGTTACAATCCACACAGGGATGTGCTGTCATCCAATATTTTTACAAATGATCTATGCATAGTTTGATTGACAGGATTGGAATTTTTTTGGAGGTATGCTTTGCTTCAAACAAAAATAGATTTGCAATTACTTTTAGTTTCTGTTATGAAGCATCCATTGGAGTTGTTTCTTTCTGGCTTAATACTCTAAACCACCCTATGAGCAAAATTTATGATGTGTCATCATAGATAAAGTTTTGAACTGGGTGCTAGGCAACTCAGACGTCCTAGGAGTTGTGGCCAAGGAAGGAACCTCACACCATGAAATTCCTGGCTCAGCTTAGTTTTAAAAATTTAAAAAACAAGCATTGTGCTAGTGACATGAAAATCCCTATAGAAACTTTCAGAAACCATTTTTCTGAAATAGTCTGACTGTTTCATAGGATAGTAAATCTTTGACGCTGCTCTGGACAAGCTATTAATCAAAGTCGTGCATGTTGTGTATCAAATACAGAACCCTGCAACAGTATCAGCGTTCAAGAGCGAGCTGTTACATCCCCCAGACCCTCTACCTACCTCAAGTTTGTTGCATTTTCCCCCATCCCTTCTCCTCTCAATTACATTGAGTGAGAAGGAACTATTTTAGGTCTTAAAGTCTATCTTAAGTCTTACAAAGAAGTATTAACGTGTTTAGGTGCAGGGTTACTTTGGTTGCTTTGTCTAAGTTTTTTTTTAATGTAATGGAGGTGGCCAACCAGCATGCCTCAAACTTTTTTCCTACATAGCTCCGTCCTTTTCTTATGTAATTAAACATAATGCAAGGTATGCTTCTACTGCACACAATTTTTATATGCTGGGCATATATCTCTGTTTTTAATATGTGGCAAATGACACTACGGTTTCATTCTGTTGTATAGAGAAAATAAAGACAGACCTCACTGATATCAGTATAATGGAAAAAATAATGAAATAAGCTGTTAACCTAACTTATTAGCTGAAATATTTTCTGTCCTATGCTTGTAGCATCATAAATGTACTAATAAATCTATGCAGTTCCTACATAGGATTATAGTAACCAAATCAGGTGGAAGGAAAGAGTGAAAAGAGGGCGTTAATGCTTCAGTAACCTACCCAGTGCATAGGTACAATGAATCAATGCATTCAGCAGCTGAAGAAGAACCTGGGAAAAGCAACCAGCCAATCAGCTACTCTCCTACTGTCTGCAAGTCTTTTTTCCCTCAGAAATGATAACAGGCATTGAACAGCAGGCTCACTATCAGTGCTATTTGTAGCATTGATTCATTGGTTTTGTTGTTGTTTTTTTTTTTTTTCTTTTTTTGGTTTGGTTTTTTTTTTTTTTTTTTTTTGGTTTTTTTTTTGCCTTTTCTTCTTTGAAGTTTGCTGTGGGTACCTTCCAGAACAACTATGCTGACTGGCTGCAACAAGTCAACAAGTATCACTGTTACAGACTATTGCTCCTCTCTGGGTGGGAATGTGCCATTCCTTTGCTCTTGTCATGCTAGTGGATCCTGTCTCCCAGACAGAATGACGATGGGTCAAAAGCATCTATTCAGCAATATGTTCTACTTGAACACTTTGAATCCTATTACGTCAGAATTCATGTGACTTATTTCTCACGCTCCATTACAGGCCTAGTTCTTTTATCCCACCCTGTATTTGCCCTAGGTCACTGCAGCTTCATCTCAAATCAAGTGACAAGCCAGGGNTATGGAAATTATGATTCATAGTCTGGTCTATCTATATGCAGAGGGAATAAATGTGTGAATGAGGTATGCAGAGACCTGAGCTAAATCAAGGCAAGGAATATTAAAAAGCCCTGCTGTTCAAGCCCTCCACAACTGAAGATCAAATTTGGAAGACAGTATCAAAGCCACTGACAGTGCATAATCCCACGTGATAAGATGATATCAGCAGTCCAGGTTTTAATAGTCTCTGGCACTTACATAGACATAGGCCACCACCATAAAACT
>VXBW01004606.1:1079068-1104327 GCA_013400375.1 Thinocorus orbignyianus
AGGGACGTGCAGCACCATTGGCAGAGGTATGTTCATTTTGAATTGACTTCAAATAAATTTTCAGCTGACTTTAGCAAACCAAACATTCTAATTTGGGAACACCAACACTATTCATTTCAGTCAAAAATGTTAAAACAAAATATGTCAGCTTTCCNGAGTGCTGTACGAGAGATGCAACTTCCCTCCTACACTCTCACAAGTCTGCCAGCCAGGTAGAAGTCAGTGGGGAAGAGGGAAGTGTTGCCTTTTATTCATTTGTATAGAACAGTCTAATCCTTGGTCCTGCTAAATTGACACCTTCTGACTCACTGCTAGTATTTTCTTGGGGTTTTATAGATTTTCTTGTTGCTGTTTTTGTTTTAAGTCTTTGAGTGACTATAACTGACTGAATTCCATATGTGAATTCTGTTGCACAGCTCTGGCTTATGAACTTCTTCCAGACTAACCATGACTTTTTTCTTCAGGAGAGCTGAACTAGCCACTCCACTGGGAAGGACAACCATAGCCCCTAAAGGAACACTGGATTGATTTATGCCCAAGATGTTGAAGAGTGGCAGCTCACAGACTCTAGAGCACACTGGCTATGTGCATGCTGCCTAAGCCTTGATCTACATTGTCCCTCTGTTTAGTTGCCCCTGTTGGCCTTGTATGCATGTATTCAGTCTTGTGTCCTAAGTGACTGAAAGGTGGTCATGCATCCAACAGCAGATTCTCTTCACAGCATGCTAAAAATGTGTTTTGTACCCTGCTGTACGGCAGGGCATATGTGAGGCCACACATATCTATAGAAAGGATACTAGAGAAGGAAACTCAACCTGCTCTGCTCATGTCCAATCTTTCTAACAGGAAAGGACCTAAAGGAAATGATCCTGCCAGTTGCACCCTAAATTTCTTCTGAAGGAAATAAATTGGCCCAGTTTAACTGTCAACCAGGGAGTGAACAAGCAGAGCACAATGATCCTCTGATGAAAGAGTGTGGCCATATCCCAGGAGACTTATTCAGAACCAGGTATTCAAAACAGGTCTGAGGTCTATGACCTCAGACGACTATTTCCTTTCTCCAGTCTTCATTGACAAGATAGAGAGAGGTGCAGGTGAGAGGATGTCCATTTAAGACTTCTTTTGGCTATGAATTTATTTATTTTTTAAAAAAAGGACATTCAGAAGATGTTTTTGAATTTTTCACATATAATTTCAGGAATATTTTAATCCCTCACCTACTGTTTCTACCTCATCTGCTCTTTAGACCCAGCAGAAAGAAACATATCAATAAGCACTGCCATGTTATGGAAACAAGATGAAAAAGTATGTGAATTATAGCCAGTTATTTTTTATTCTGAGTAATGAAATGGAAATAAATAGTAGGATAAAACTTTAATGCAGTGAATCAGTTTATGAGCTCCTGCTTTGAATCTGTGGCAAGGTCAGTCAGTAGTTACTTTCCTGCTACCACACAAATTTTCCCAGCAAAAAGATTAATAAGATCCACAGAGGGGTTCTTATGAATGCTTGTAAGTATCTAAAGAGCACATGTCAAGAGGATGGTGCCAGACTCTTCTCAGTGACAGCTGACAGGACAAAGGACAATGGGCAAAAACTGGAACACAGGAAATTCCATCTCAACACGAGGAAAAACTTCTTTACTTTGAGTGTAACAGAGAACTGGAACAGGCTGCTCAGACAGGGTGGGAAATCTCCTTTTCTGGAAATATGTAAAACCTGGCTGGATGCTTTCCTGTCCAGCCTGCTCTAGATATCCCTGCTTTGGCAGGGAGGGTTGGACTAGATGATCTGCAAAAGTCCCTTCCAACCCCAACAACTCTGTGAATCTGTGAGCAAGCTCTGGAACAGAACGGTGGCTGTGAAAAGGATAACTTTTTAAACTTTTCTTCACAGTATCTGAATTTAGGAGACATTGTTGGGGTTTTTTTAAGTGACCTCGAACAATCTTTCCTTCCTTCTCTTCTACGTTATAATCGCTTGGGATTTAAATGTATTCAAGTCATGGAGAGATAAAAGAATGAATGTGATTGTAATATCATGCCTTCTGTCTCTCAAGGAGAAGTAGCAAGCTTCCTCCTGAACAAGGTTATTATTTTCCAGATGGGGAAAGATAGGGAGAGATTTTGTTCTCTTGCATGGGGGACCTGTCAGGCACACTGAAAGGCCCATCATACTTGGACTCCAGCTCTGCGTGCACTGCTAGTCCTTGTCGTTTCCTCATGCTGCTGCACTGCAGCCTCCTTTTTGATCTCCTTCTATGCCTACCCAAGCCTAAGGAAAGGAAAACTGTGTAGGACTCAGATGATACATCAGGAGGGCCAGCAGTCAGATTGGCCTTTGCAGTAGTCAGCACTTACTGCTGTGAAGAAACACACTTTTCCATAGCACCTCCTTGCTGATTTTTAGCCTGCCTTTCTGGAGAACCTTTGGCCATCCAAGATGACTGTGAGAGGCAGCCACTCAACTCCACCTGAGACAATACATCTGCTTGCCAGGCTGCTTCACACCAGGGCCAGGGAAGCAGAGCTGGTCTGTTCATCCAACACTGCCAAGTAGCAGGGTCTTCAATTCTTGCAAACAGGTATCCATGACACTGGACATGGTGATTTCCCTGTAGCTGGAGGAAACCAGCCTCCAGACCACTTTACTGCTTTAAATAACACAATATAAGATAACAATCTCTTTGGGATAGGATTTTAGAGACAAAATGCTTATACACAAAGAGTTATTGGCTTTTTGACCTCAGGCCAGCTTCCAGGGTGGAAAGTTAGGTCCGTGACGAGAGCTAGTTTTGATCACTGAAAGACAATGAAGCAACTAGACTCTACCAAGCTGAGGAATTAAGGAAGATCATGGAGTATGAACGATCTGGTAGCTTTGTCACTTGGTAGAGCATTCAGAGTACTGAAATAAACAAAAAATTAAATAAACTAAAATAAAGTTCTGAGGCAGAAAGGAATATGAAACCTGATTTCAGAGAGTGAAAAACATCATCTAATGTGGTGTTAAATTAATGACTCCAGCTTACAACTTCACTGGATGACCTCATTTTCTGTGAGTTTTCAAGTGCAGGCACCATTCACTCAGACAAACTATTAGTGGGCACATTTGGGCAATGCTGTACCAAAAGCTGAGTGAATGTAATTGATGGGTGGCAGCACGGGAACTCCTGTCCAAAGGGAAGAGCTCCAGATCCGCACTGTCAGGGCAACACCTCAGTGGCAAATCAAAAGTCATTGGAGCGCTGAAATGTTGTTCCACATGTAGAGTACTATGTTACATTACTGATTACTGATAATTATTATTAATGCTATGTTTACCTGGAAGGAAAATGTGTTCATAAAAAAATGTGTTCAATAAATTTTTGCAAAAGCCAGTTGTGCTGAGTTGAATTGTGTAAAGCTGACATTATATGAAGTTTATTATTTGGCATTTGGAAGCTGAGTAAAACAGACCACACCTAAGTGCCGTCCCAATTTTCCCAGTGTGACTCCAACTTTGAGGGCAAGACAATTAAAATTGTGTCAAATAACAGCCAGGCATCTCTTGACATTGTCATGAACGTTGATGGCTAAACAACGTTGCATTGGGCATAAAAACCAGTTCTTTCTGGTTTGCAGAGAAAACAGATTGCCTAAAGATGGTAATTTAGTAAGAAAATTTTGGATCTTAACTAAAGGGCACTAGAATAATGTAAATGCTAATACTTCTCTCCATGGATTTTACCTTTAAAGAGTACACATTTCTGATTCCTCTTTTCCTCTGTAGGCTGAGGAATATGCATTGCCATGTAGCTTCTTATTGTTCCCATCGGATGCTCAGTCTGAGAGCTGTTCTAACTAGGATTATAGTGAAGGTAAATTTTTACATTTGAGAATATATTCCACCTGGGTTTATGTTCAAGTTACCTCTCTAGACCCAAGCCAACCAAAGAGGGGAAAAAAAAAAAAAAGAAACAAAAAAGAAAGAAAAAGAAAAAAAAAAGTTTTGGTGTAGCAGCAAATACTTGCAATTGTAGCATCCCTAATGTGGTTATCTAGACCAAAGTCTAAATGCTAATCCAGTCTTTTACTGTCCCACTGGGGAAAATTCAGCAATATTACAGAAGCTATGGTGGAAATCTTACAAAACAGAGAATATCTCGTGTGATGAAAAAGGTAAAGCTGTTCTGGGAATTGAAATTGATACTCTTTATGCTTTTTTTTTTTTTTTATCTTAGAAATATCCAGGATAATGCAGCAATTTCTCTCTCTCTGCTGCTGTAAGGTGGGATATCAAAATATGTCACTGTCCTGCCAGCAACTTTCTCTTCGCTGAAACTCAGACCACTTTTGTGTCTGAGAATAAACCAGCAATGAACACCTTTATGTTTCACGACTCACAATGGTAAAAACGGATATCTTTCTGTTCCATGGTAATTTTAAAAACTTTAGGTAGACAAAGTTACATGTCTAAATGAAGCACATTTTGAAGTTTCCTATGGAAAAGGAAATTTCTTTTAAATTCCAAAGAAATAGTTTGGGTCCTTTTTTTTTTGTTTTGTTTTGTTTTGTTTTGTTTTGTTTTGTTTTGTTTTGTTTTGTTTTGAAATGGAATTGAAGTCGAGCTCTGTGCTCTCTTGTAGAGCACACACTAGAGCAAAGAGACTAGCTACTCCAGTTTGCCTCTGACACCCTTCTCCAATAGCCAAGGCTGTACCCCCAGGGCTGTATTTTTCCTGTTCTGTTTCCTTGATGATAGTTTGTACCACTTGCTTTCCTCTGCCAATACGGTCAAAGATTAATAATGATGCTGTTAGCAGGATATGATCAGCAGTGTCTGGAGGAATTTTTTGGCTTGTCTTGGTGAGGGTTTTTGTTTCCAATAACTGTTTTAAATTTGATAATCAGACATTTTCTCAGCCACTAAAGAGAATAAGAGAGCCTGGAGAGTGTTCATTTTTTTCATTAATATGCAGCCTTAGACACTGTCACTTAAAATCAGTGTGCTAGAATAAGGAGAAGAAGTGCAGAAAATGAAATAATTAAAAAATCCAGAAAGAGAGATGGATGGCAATGCATAGTGAGAGCCTTACGTTATAAAGTCATATTTATTTTGGGCAGTTATGACTAACCCTTTGCTGAGTAATGGGGTAGGAGGGAAAACAAGATTTCTCCTGGTTCTGTGCTGCTGACAGGCAGCAGTTACGCTTCTTGGAGATGTATAATGTGGAACTTAAAGGCAGAATTTTCAAGGACATACTTAAAAATCAACAATTAGTCTTAAGGCAAATTCCTGACTCCTCATTGATGCTTATATATTTGTTCAGCTCCCACCTTTTCTTGTGCAATATTGGAGATTTGATTCCTTATTAGAATTGCAATAGACACTTGATCAGCAGCAATACAGATTACACAAGGACAAGGACAATCTCAAAGGTGTTGAGTATTTTGGCTTTAGACTGGCAAAAATCAAGTGGAGTCATTACTTTCAACATGGACACGGTTTTCCTGAAGTAGGAATGTTGCTGTGTGTAAGACATTTGTCATTTTGGAGTCAGTAGCCTTCAGGAGAGTGTACTAGGCAGGCAAACACAAAGAGGAGGGGGAGGGAAGCAGGCACAGTGACTGGGAGCACAGCATAACACAGCAGTCAGTATGATTTCAGAAATCAGGGAGATCATCTACCACCAACCGATGACTTGATCACTCTCTAGCATACACAACTTGCTGCATGATTTTGGAAAACGAGGATATTTTTTTTGGCAGTTCCTGATGTGCTTCCCAGCAAGCTTACTGCAACTCTGAACACTGAGACTAGACATCTACTCTTGATGGTCTACGTTATTAGAGACATCCTCCCATGGGTGGCAGATATGGCATGGGAGCACAAAGAAACCTATGCCCTCATGGAGAGGTCACTGTAGCCAAGTGAGACATCCTATGGAACCTCAAACAGCAATAGACACCTGTGTGTAGGCAATCAAATTATACCCCTTATTTATTGTTGTAGCAAATAAAAAAAGCCCATCACATTCTGTTAGGTGCTTCTGAGTGCTCAGTCAGTATACATATTTACTCCTTCGTGCTAATTTGGGTAACAAAATCTGCATTTGAAGAATTCAGCATTCACCGTCTTCACAGTGTAGGCTAATAGGGTGCTTTGCTGAGTGCCAGCAGATTACACAAGATGTTTTCAAAGGAGAAGCTGCTTGTTTTGGTATGCTTTGAGCAAATTTGATGGATACTTTGGAAGAAAAAAAGAAACATAACCTCTAACTTTGCTGTTGACCTACTGCATGGCCTCAGACAGTTCTAGAATGAGAATATAAGCTCTTCTTTTCAGGAGGAAAGAAAAGCAAAGCAAACCCAAATAACCTTCTTATCTGGGCTGTGGGAAGTAATGTGAGATAAAAGCTGAGGTGAAGACAAGTCAATGTGTAATTACCAGAGAAATTAATACATCTTCCTCTACCAAGTATGAACATTCATCTACTAACTCAAATACCACCTGCACACAGAACTGCATTTACAAAGACTTTATTTTACATCAGTTACTGCATTAAGTATCTCATAGGAAAAACATACCTTTTTGTCCCTGCTGAAAATAAAGTAAAAATGCATTGAGACTAGAACTGTTCCTACAGGAAAAAAATGATATGTAGAGTACTTGTAGAAACCAAGCACTAAAATAGCCAAATATGATGTGAAATTATTTTTCATCACTTGACATGATTTGAAATTATTTAAGAGTGCTGTGAAATTATTTCTCAAAGCTCTTCAGCCTGACCTGACTGCAAAACACAGCTCTGCACTGGTGGAGGCAAACTATTGAACCACCAATGAAGTACAAGCATAGGCAGAATTTGGGCTAAGGACCTGCAGCAAACAGTGAGAAAATCAAATCTGAGTTATTTGGGGTGTTGCTATTCACAAAGATAAGGATTTCTGATTCTCTGTGAGTGACGTCTCCCTGCAAAGCCACAAATGAGAATGAATAGCTTCAGTGAGGTCTCATGCCAGTGCAGCAGAAGAGGTTCCCACGCCACACAGCTGAGATTTTATGGGTATCTACTTAGGTTATGCATCTGTTGGAAAAAGAGAAGAAATCACACAACTAGGGCTACAAAGGCAAAGGAAGACCTTCTGTCTGTTTCTGAAGAATTTCACTGTATAACCTTTATGCTTCCACTTCCAAAAGGAGATAGGACCCAATCTGTCTCTGTCAGTGAGCATTAAAAATAATTTGATTCTAACCTCTACTATTGCACCTGCCTAAAATTGAGTGACAGATTGACTGACAGAAGAAAAAAAAGTGCATAGGACTTTGAACTGCAGCAATCACTACAGCACAAACATTAACTGAAGTTGAAACTAGCAGCACTGAGAAACAAAGAAAATTGTGAATAGGCTGATGCAGGCATGAGATATGCTGCAGATCTAGCGAGTCTCCTAATAAGAATACACACAGCCGAGCCGCAAACCAATGCACAGTTGCTTAAAAGCAGTAGAGTTGAAAACAATTAGCAGACATGGCCCGGCACACCCAACTCATCATGGTGATTTCACAAAATGCACTTAAATTAGAAAGGAAGGATGCAGTCACTTCTCTTTCTTTCTTACTTACTTACTTTCAAGAGGGGAAAATTACAGCACTTGCCATTTTCAGGTTGAGGTTAAGGAAACTCCCTCTTCTACAAAGGGTGAAAACCACAAGTGTGTTTTCACACCAGAGCGATATCACACTGTTTCATCCAATGCCTGTTCTTCAAAGCAGGGTACTCAGGAAATGCTACATAGGCTACAGCCACACACCTTCAGTCCAGCCACTTTCCCAGCCACCCTGCCCGGAGATAAAGAAAACCAGGGTTTGCTGGAGTGAGTGGGTGCAGAGAAATCCATAGATGGCCACGTGCATGCAGCAATGCTCCCCACTGCAGCCTGAGCTGCGCGGCTCTGGCTTGTTTTCCTAGGATGCAGCTTGAGTGGATTTCTGCAGAACTCATCTTGTGAGATAGTTAAATAACGGGAGGCCTTTGTATGTCAAGTTGTTTTAAGGAGCAGTTCAAAACTCTATTAGTTTAATGCTTCTTTCATCTTTTTTCCTTACCACCTCAAGCTTATAACAGGACACAGCATTCAACAAGGTTCATGTCGAAGGAGTAGGACAGCAGAAAGGTGGGTAAAACCTGTCCTACAGACATTGGGAATCTAGACGGAAACTCGGCCTCCTCACACAGTTTACCTTTAAAGAGACTGAAAGTGTTTGATTAGGGGGTTGGATGACTAAATCAATATGGTGAGACGCCTGCAGTGACAGAATAAGGGGCAATGGCTTTAAGTTGGAGAAGAGCAGATTTAGATTAGATGTTAGGAACAAGTTCTTTACTCTGAGGGTGATGGAACACTGGAACAGGTTGTCCAGGGAGGTGGTTGAGGGCCCTTCACCGGGGATATTCTAGATGAGGTTTGATGGGCCCCTGAGCAACCTGGTATAGTTGGGGGTATCCCTGCTGACTGCGGGGAGGTCGGACTAGATGACATTTAGAGGTCCCTTCCAGCCCTGAACATTCTATGATTCCATGTAAGATGTGAAGGAAGAGCAGCTCAAGATGCATCCTGGGCATTGGAAAGCAGGAAGGTGGGAAGCTCCAGTAGACTTCTAACCTGCCTTTGCCTTTATTCACTCTTGTCTCCACCCTGAAAGTTACCAACTTCCCAGAAGAAAAATCCTCACGTGGGGCTAATGGCAGAGAAAACAGGTGGGGGGAGCCAGATACAATGTTGCTGGACCTTCAGGTGGAGGAATTTGGGGACAGAAAGCAGCATGAGAGAACATTCGCACTCTTGGAGGTGCAGTTTGCTGGAGCTGGGAGCAGCTTGGAGGAAGCTGCTGAGAAAGGTGGGGTGTGGAATGTTACACAGAAGAACATGGGAGAAAGACCAACTGAATCCATCTTTGTTAAGACATGAGAATTACAGTCACTGCCCTGAGCAAACTGCAAGCCAGCACCATGCAAACCAGGGCTGCTGATCAGTCACTGGTTGTCACAGCAGCAGCAGCGGACTTCAAAGCTGTGTATTCAAAACATGTATTTCCTAAGAAGACCTGGGGTTGTAGCTGAAATTTTTGTCTCACTCTCAGGAGGCTGCTTATACCTGTCTTTCTTTGCTTTTGTCCATTTTAAGGGACAGAGGGAGAAAGAAGGCACACTTCACAATTATTTTCTTCCACCAGTAACTAGGTATATATAAGCTTTGCTTCACAGCAGTGTTACATTAACACTTGAGGATGCCAAGTCTAAGCAATCTGATCTTCTAATGGAAGAGTTATTTTATGTTGTAGTAACTGGTGTTTCTCGGTCTTCATTGTGGAGCACAGCAGTGCTTTTGATTAAAGATAAATGTTGCTGCTGGGTACTAAGATATTATTGGATCTTGGGAACAGCTTTAAGCTTTTAATCAAAGTCCATAGAATTAAACAGGCACCCACTCCAGGTGTTAAGGCATCCTGATAACTTACTATCTTCAGATGTGTCCTGCCCTGTCCTCAGCTGTTACAGAGGCTGAAGGCAAGACTACAACAAGGTATTTAGTAGTGAATTGGCTGCTGATATGTTAATAAATTGAGATTTCTCCGTAACAAAACTTCATTGTCCCTCTATGGGGCATTACTGTGTTGTACGGTGACCTTTGAGACCATGTGAGTTCACCTGCACTTGTGTCTTCTAATGATCTTCTAGGGGAAACAGAACTAGGGAGGCACTAAGAAAAAAGTGTCAGAGGAGTATTAATTTCTTTGATGCACATGTGTCCTAGGCCAGGACAGAGAGAGTTCATAAGCAGGTTTAATTGTTCCAAGCTAGGCATGGAGGAGGTGTGTTCTTTCCAAAGTTGCCCATGCTGAGTTGTTCTTTTTTTCCCTAGCAGAAAGAAAGTGTTGTTTATTGTGAATGTTGCTAGTTGTTACTGGTACAAACGCTCATCTCAGAGCTCTGGTAGCTTTTCAATGTTATGAGAAATTTTCATATAACTGGTATTTGGTTGCATGAGATAGAACTATCAGAGCCATGGTAGGAACTGTGAAGTTTTTAAAACATGGAGTTCTCTGGGGTATGGGCTCTTTTGACCTCCTTTATATAGAGTAATCTCACCTAATGGAGTGGTTTTTGGGTCTAGACAGAATGGTTTAACACATTACCAGGCTGGAGATTACAAGATGCTGTGAAGGATCATGCAAGGACTCCTATTCCATTTCAGAGTAACAGCAGGTAGATTATAGCAAGGGCAAGTAATAACCCAGCTGACTTTGGAGTGAATTGTATTAGAGACATTTGCAGACCTCCTTTGTGAGGGAGGAGGGAACTTCATGTTGAGAGGCTAAGGAGCATAGATGGGGTCACCACTTGCACCTCTGCAGCTACTCCTGAAATGACTGTGTCATTACACCCTACCACATATCCTAATCAGACAATAAAGCAACTGCAAATTACACAGCAGCTCCACCACTGCCTTGTGCTCTCCAGATGAGGGCATGCTACTGGACCTTCACTGACTGCTGTGAACCATTGACTTTGCCCTACCCAGGGTCTTCTGCTCTTAGAATGGAATTCAAAAGAAGATTTAGGAACTAACATAGCTATCAGCAAATCCTTAGAAATAGTGACAGGTGTCTGTCATACCTAAGATGTAAAATGCATTTTGCCAGGCTTTTTGAAGTGCTCAAATATGAGCATCGTATATTTAAAAAAGTAAAGGAAGAGCATTTCATTTAGAACTGAATGCATGGGCTGGTATCCAAAAGTTGAGAAAGAACTCATTGTACTGTTGTTGTAGTTCTCCTCAGACACATGAAATTCAGAGTGTAAGCTGCATTTAAAAGTTAACAGATTTTCATACAGAAATATAAGGTAAGACGTTTAAAGAACTTTAACTCAAAAAACTGTAGAGAATATTATTCAAAGCATTATTCAGGGAAAATGCATCCTTCCTCCAGAAATAGCATCTTGGAAAATATTTTTACCTTTGCTGGAAGTACAAACATTGAACCTCTTTTATCGTCAGCAGTCACCTTAAATTCTGAACGATCCAGTTCTTGTGTCTGTTTCTCATATCAGCCTGACATAATTAAAACTGCAGAGTGATGGAAAAATGGCCTTGTGCAGTTCAGTTCTCTAAAGCAATCCAAATTTACTCTGGGATGTAAAATTTAAATTGCTTCCTTTCTGACGTATATAACCTTACCTACAATAAGAGACTGTGATCACCAGAGAATAAACAAATCGGGTCACGACAGTTAAGCAGAGAAACCAAGCTTCCAACTTCAACTTTGTGACCCATCTTCATATCCAAAAGTCATTCTAAATACAGAAAAAAAGTGTCAGGTTACCAACAAGCTAAAAAGAAAAAGCCCTTAAACCTTCAAGTCAAAAGAAGCTACAAAATAGCTACTTCAAGCAGCCATGTGACTTCTCGTCCAGCCTAGTTTAGCCTAACCTGGTCCAACACATTAGTAGCTGGGTTTCCTAATATTGTAGATTTTGTGACTACACTGGGACAACAGCATAAGAAAGCCACAAGTTATAATAACAAAGCAGTGGGCAGTAATGTCCCTAATAATGTAATTAATAGGGCCAGTTGAGTGACAAGTTTATGGTGGGCACTGTTTCTTGCAAGTGTTTAATTTTGACAAGTCTAGTGTTTTCATGAAGACAAATTGTGTCAAGCAGCATGTTCAGCCCACATACTTGTTTAATCCCTGAGGATGTGACGGCTGGCCTTGATATCCAAATGAGGTCAAGGGAAAATTTCCACCTGTTTTAACTATCTCGCTGCCTTTGGAAAAATAAAATTAAAAAAAAATAAAAAAAAAAGTAGAAGAGAAAAAGGGGAACACATCAGAGAGACAGACCCCATGACTGGAGCCTGCGGGGCTTTGACTTGGGCCAGTGAAGGTCAGATGTGCAGGCCTGAAGAGTCCTTTGTGTGCAGCCTGGGTTTTCTGTGTAGTGGTGCTGGAGCTAATTTCTCCAGCTAACTAGCAACCACCCTCGTAGCTGAGGAACTCACAGAGTGAAATCAAAGATTGCCAGAACAGACTCAGAGCTTTCAGCAGTAACAAGAGATTGCCAAGGACATAGCTCTGGATGACATACCTAGGGTTATTTTAGCAAATGAGTGTTTCTAATGCAATGTGGATGGACGCACAAAGACACAGCAGCACTGAGAAAAAAATAGCATGCCTCGTGTATAACATTATGCATGACAGGTACTATTGCAATTGTGCTCAGTACAGCTGTGTAAGACGCGATGCGAACTATCATATATTGCTTATAGAATAGCTTCAGCATCATAATCAATCAGAAATGTTTTTCTTGTTCTTATTCTCACCTAATTTGCATCATAATAGAGTAGTGAGGCCTCAATCAAGAAAGTGACCCTGCTGTACCAAGAACTAAATGATCCAGGGATAATAGCTCTTTCTTGAGTTCAATTTTATGTGCAGTGAATCTTATAATTAGGACATAGAACCTATCAAAGAAACTGGTATTTAGAGAAAACAGTCTAAATGTATTTTCGTCAAATGTACAGGAAGCAATAATCTGCTTTTAAAATTTGCCTTACAAAAGGTAGGCACCAGCTAAATGAATCTGTTGCCTGTGTAATGAAGCTGTCCAACACATTCTTTGGGATAATAAACTAAGCCTCCCAAGTGCAAATCATAACACATTCTTAAGTGCAATAACACAGGGACAGCTGAGCTAAAAAATGGTTCAGACACTAAAGTATTGGCCCTTCTCAGCCTCTTCCCTTTTCTGGAGATCAGATTAGAGACTGCTTGATTCTCCTGAGCTCCAGTCACACTATAGGCAGAGATATCTCCCAATGTTGGGGGGTTTTTGGTCTGTTTTTTTGTTTGTTTGCTTGTTTGTTTGTTTAATTACTTCCTTTTGCCTTTCCTTCCTCTTCCTTCAGCACCTCCAGGGCTGCCTGGGCAGAGGGAGGGAATCAGCATCCTGAGACATTTCTTAATAAGGAGGGGCCACATGCTGGAATTTGGGTTGGATATGTGCATGCAGAAGTTGCTCCTCTGTGTATGGGTTATTCTTTAATTTCTTTCTGATAGCCAGACCATTTTAATCTCTTTCAATGGTAATGATGTGTGCAAGGAATGATTTTGTTGTTTATTGAAGCATTTAAACTATAATTGCAAGGAGAGGGTATAAGAAATGGATTTTTCATATACTTCTTGATATCATTTCTATGCTAATAATACTCAGATTACTGTGTTTGTGAAAGGATATATATTTATTTATATGGAGGAAAAAACACATTAGCAGGGCAGGAAATGTGGCTAAGGACAGTGATGAAAGAAAAATGCCTGTCTTGATTCAAGAGGGTAGAAGGTAAGACAAAACGAATTGCAGGCCTGACTGATTTCTTCCCTGGATACCTGATATGAGAAGAAGAATTGGCTAAAACCCAACCTGTAGGACCATTTCATAGTTTGAACCCAAGCCAAAAAAAGCCTGTTGGGTTTCTGTGCTCCATTTGGTTTGCTGCCACAAACAAAGAATATAGCAGCCAGCAAACATCCAGCAACTGTTGACTTCCTCCTCTGCAGCAGCAACAAGCTGGTTTATGGCTGTGTCAGCAGATGGGGCTTTTTGGCATAAATGTAGAGAGGTACTTGAACTATTGAATAATATTTTCATTGTTTTGCCACACAATCATATTTGGGGGCATATGGAGGAACATGGTCTGATTATTCATACGTCTGTGATTTATGCAACACCTGCTAAAATGAAGGGTGGGACAAATTTTACATAGATCTAGATGCCTTCCAGGTAGTCACCTTTTTTGTACTTGATGGACAGAAGTTGACATTTTTACTGGGCAGTCTTGATCTGCTTAAAGGTCCCCTTGAGTTTAAGTGAATTACTGTCTTTTTTTCTCTCTCAGCCTCACAGAGAGGTTAGATAAAGAGCCCAGACATACGTGTCTATGCTGTAAACAACTCAAATGAAATCCCACAGAAGATGTCTAGACCTGACAGAGACATGATGCATCAATAAGGCTTACTCCTGCAGCTACTGGCAGCCTTGTCTCCCTTGCTCCTGGGTGGAAGGGTTACAAGTAGTACTTGTCAGGAAGACTTTTCCTGAGTCCTGGCAACAACAACTACCAAAACAAGTTGGAGTTTAATGGGCACTGCTTTCTAATTGCTGAGATCAAAAAACGTAACAAAACTGTCTTGGTTTGCTAAGTTTCTCATCTATTTTTTAATTTCTTTCGCCTGCAACGAGTCTTTATTTAGATTTGCTGTCACTGTGAAGCCAGAATGTCAGTGTTCTTGTTTACAAAGCTGAAGATATATTTAAAGAAGAAAACCAAACCCACTAACATGCATACTGAGAATACAGCTTAATCTCTTGCTTCAGCTTACTTTTATATCTTTTAGGGAGTGGGAGCAGTTGTGCTGGACTCACACAGAACTCTCATGAAAAAGTACTATTTCTCCAGGTTATCACCTTAAAGAGTGAGATCTTACCCCAGTTTTTTTGTTTCCATCTTTGAGGGGCATTCCTCTTGAATGCAAATGTATTTCAAAGGATGTTTGAGCCCTCTCTCCCACCTTGTTCCTTCCCTAATTAGGAGTTCTTGTGATCTCTTAGGTAGCTGCCAGGCATCAAAGAGAAGAGTAATGAAATATCTTTATATTTATTTGTGAGTAAATCTCTTATGAATAAATGGGGACCTCAGAATATCAGGTTTTATACGCTGTTCTAATAATTTTTTTTTTTTTCAGAAAGTCAGACTAATTCCATTTATAAGCTTATATTCTAACATTCTGCAAACCATGAGTCACAAGTTTTCTTGTGTGTGACCTGTAACCAGCAGCTCCTGGTCAGCAGGGCTTTATATTGCTGCCATGTGACATGTTAGTGTACACGGTTCTCCTGGAATCATTCCATCACAAGTGACCAGGCCAAATTCTGTATTAGTTCATTTGTAAAAATGCACACATTCCATTTAGGCTTGAAAAAGTGCCTAAGAAAATAAAGTCACATATTGTCAAAAATGTAATTTCAGTCTGTATTGCTCTACAAAGATTTTTCCCTTTCCCCTGAGGTACAGGGAAAGATCTGCAGAAGCGTAACAATCACTTTGTTTCTAATTCAGCATTTTGGTTACTGTTTTTTCTCCATCTCGCAAATGGTTTCAATGGGCTCACCTGTGTTTGATCATAACAGGGAATACATGTCCTTAACCGGATCCTACACTTTATTGGAAGTATAGGCCTCCTCATCAGGCTGGGAGGGATGAACTCAGTAAGACCATCCTTCTTCTGATGTTAAGGAAAGAAAGGTCAGTCCTAGCAATTGCAGATTACGTTTCACGAAGTGAGGAAAGGAGATTAGTAAGATTGAGCTTTGTCACCTCTAGCTTTTAGGTTCAAGTCTTCAGTGAACGAAAAATAATCTGTGCCTGATTAGAATTCCTGTCTGTCAGAAGGTATTTCAAAGAGATAGTAACCTCTACCTGGCTCAGGCTGAGGTAAGTGTTGAAAAATCCATCTCTCCTTACAGCCATTTCAGCAAAGACAAATGAACATCGATGAGATTAGAAACTTATTGGTACAGAGAAAGTCATGGAGAAACTTTTCCCTGGGTTTTAATGACAGCCAAGGATTCTTAAGGATGCTGTGGTTTTTGACTACTGCTTCTCTACTACCTTCCATGAATAGCACATGAAAAAGGTACAGAGAAAGCTTTAATTGAAGATAGCCAGAAGTCCAGGTTTTATATTATTTAATTTATTTTGCCATTATCAGGGACAGAAGCCAGGGTTATTTCATTCAGAAAAGTGCCAGGCGCTTTTTGAGAAGCCTGAAAAGTCAAGCGGATCCCTTAAAGAAATAAAGTTTGTAAAGAGGGGGGATAAAATATCAGCAATATTAAGCATGTAAAAGTCAATCTCACATTGCATTTCTCATTATCAGTGGTATATAACAGTAAATCTCAGAACAACATTTCTAAGGCAAACATGATATATGGAAAGAGGACGAATGCAAACCAGCCTATCTGAAATATTCTGCATGGTACTCAAGGGAATACACGGTAAATGGCAACTGACTGTTCCTGTCATATTACTGTACATTAGTTTTGTTAGCTACTGACTGATCGCAGGGTCAGTTCATTGTCCCGGAAGAACTGGGGGAAAAAAGGCAGCATTCTGCTTTTCTTAAAAGAGAGTTATTTACACATTTTTACTTACAGCAATTGCAAAGTAGTCAGACCAGACCTCAGGGAATAAATTCTAAAGTATTTCTTATGGATCTCTTAAGCTGATTTAGAAGTAGTTCTGCAATATCTCACAAGCCATCTGATATTTGTTTCTTACTTGTTTTGTACATGGTATTCGCATGGACAAATATTTTAGTGACCTGAGCTAGACTCTTCTTTCAAACGAGCCCTGGTCCCACCACACTGGGTACTTCAGTGTACCCACCATATCTCTCAACTTAGAATAGCTGTGGATGCAACTCCTCCTTATTAGGAGAGATAAAAGTAGCTGTGTTTTCTAGGGCTGAAGAGGTAGCAGTGAAGGAAGGAAAGATATTGAGTGCTTTTCACATTCATGAACTACTAGTTCCAATAAAAGCCACATGGAAGATACGAGCTGGGACCAATATTGTCATTGTCGTATTTCTGATTTTAGTCTGGAGCATTTCCCTATGTTTCTTGTTACCTGCAAACAGAGCAGAAGTAGGAACATCTGGCAGCTACTGCAGGTAGTCAAAGCCTGTTTGACCAGTTCTATGGACAAGAGACGTGACCCAAACAGGAATCACAAAACAACCTCCGAAGATTTTTTGAAACCAGAATCTGACAAAAAAAAAAAATCTAGAACTAAAACTCTGGAGAAATAATTCTGTTTGTTTTACCAATTTCTTGTGGCAGTACTGTTGTACTTTATATCAGTTCCTATTCTCTGTGTGCATTATATTGCAAATGTTCATGGATATTTAACTTGGGTAACCAGATAGAATGATTCACTATTTAGGATTTGCCATGTCCAAATAGATGAAAGCACCCATTGTTAAACAACAGCTGTGTAGCAGGAAAGCTGCATGAATATTACCCTAGGTAAACACAACTCCACAGGCTTTAGATATGAAGAACCTCATACTGCATTGTAGAAATCTTGGTTTTTGGAAGTTCAGGAGAACAAAGGTGTATACAGATTACAGAAATAATGAGACAAGTTCATAGAATGCTCTGTCAGTCTTTTTCTATTCCTTCTTTCTTCTCTCCACCCTTAACCTTCACTCTGAGAAGTCAAAAAGACTTCCTTTCAGAGAACAAGAGAAAAAGAGCGTAAGACCAAACAATTCTTAGCCTGAATGCCTATTTAAGCTCAACTCTCTGCTAAAAGGCGTGTAACGTTCACTAGGTTGCAATTATATTATCTTAGAATTTCTACTTTGACATAGTATATTTAAATAGTGTATTTAACATAGTATATTTAAATCTGAACCCAAACCCTTGAACAGTATCTTTGAAAGTAATGAAAAAATATTAGTGGTGTGACAGTCCATGCACTTTACTGCAGTTTTGTAATTCTTTGGAGTCCACTGTTCCAAAATGATCTATTTATCTGCCTTGAGCTAGGAATGTGAACAAGATGTGGCAGGGTGGTGGCCTGATGGGAATGCTGATCTCTAAGAGCAGAACCTTTCTTTTCTCTTTTCTTTTTTTTTTATTTTTTTATTTTTTTATTTGAGTTAACAAGGGCATCTATAATCTGTATCTGCCTGCCTCCATGACTCATGCAATGATTTTAAGTTATTCCCCTCTAGGAGCCAGAGGCTATCAGCTCATCTGTTTTATGGCATGCAGTAATTCAATTGCACTCTCTGGAAAGCTTTCTTGTAGAAATTGACGAAGGTCCCATTTTAAGATTTTACATTGGTTTCAATGGAATACTTCATATTTAAAGTTCAATATTTGCTAAAGAGCCTACTAAAATAAGATTTAAAGAGAGAAAGACTGACCTCTCCATTGTAATTTTGTTGTTGACTCTGCTGTTACACTGGTCCTCATGCCCCTGGAGATGCTATCTCAGCAATCTTATCAGTGTACTTCCCAGCATTCTTTTGTAGATGGTATGGCCTCTCCCATGAAGAGCTCCATGTGCAGTTAGGACAATGGCAAAGTGAGAGGGAAGCAGAACAGACAGAGATTTCAAAGCTCAATAATTTTCCTAATTTTTCTATTCTAGCAAATGACTGGTTCAGTGATTGTTTCTGTAAGACAGGAGAGCAGCCAGCATAGAAAGTTGTGGTGGTTGCAAGAAATACAAGTACATGAGACAATGTACCTCACTGTCCTTTTTTTTCCACAGAGTCTGGTAGGAGACATTTGGAGTAAAACCAAGACATATACAGGGGAAACCTTCATCTCTAAAGTCTTCCTGATCTTGAAAATAGGTCCACTGGGACTGGAACTGATACCTGCATTTCTAATAAACATTTGAAGTTTTTCCTGACATCAGCGATCCAAACTCCACATACTTTGATTTACCTTGCTTTGATAAGGCCTTTCCGGTATTCCGAGTTACAAACAGAAATGGAAACCATTTATTTATCTGTGAACAAGTCAAAATAGGGGTCATTTTGACTGCCTCTTACCTCTCCAAAACCAAAGTGGCCTGCTCTCAATATAAATGACCATCAGTGGGAAGGGAAAAGTGGATCTCCTGAAGCATGCTTCATTCTGTGGCAGCAGTGGACACAAGTAGAGTCTCAGTGACGACGAAAGAAAACATTTCCATTGATAGATTTCATGTACCTATGATGATTTTTCCAGCAGCTCTTTAGCTTCCTAATCCTTTTCTGCAGTGGTAAAAAAGCATTTGGTTTGCTACCTAGATTAGAAGTTTGGTACATATGCAAAGTGAATAGGAAGTAAATCAGCACAGGGTGTATTTCTTCCATATGAACAGCCCTATGTAAATGTAAGGAATTAAGAAAATCTTTGCTAACCCAGATTATTTATGTGGTAGAACATCTGGGATCCTGCAATTTTATTTTAAAGACCAAAAATACTCACCACTTCTACAACAAATTTTCTTTTGATTCCACTTCTTTTAGTAAAAGGTTCCATTTGAAAGAATAACATGAAGAAATTTCTAGTTTGAGTCTATCCAGCTGTAGATTTCTTGTCACGCAGTTTTATGCAACAGTAAACTCTAATTCTCCATTAGTGTCACACTTGTACTTCCTTTGTTTTCCAGCACAATTTTTAAAGCGAACACCAAGCAATTTATTGGATGACACAAACAAAACAAATGAGCCTTAAGTGAGATGTTCTTTTTCAGCTGCTAACAGTGCCTATCCATTCTGCATCTCAGAAATGTTAGATAAAAAATTTCACATGCTTAAGAAACTTTTAGTACACCTATCCCATATGAATAGGGAATAAAAAATCAGCCAAATTTAAAATAGAACAAAAAAAGAATATACTATTAAAACCTGATTTACCATGTTAACTATTTAAAGGATGCCAACCGCATCCTAGGTTCCATCAAAAGGCAGGTGGTCAGCAGGAAAAGGGAGGTGATTTTACCCCTCTACCCTGCTCTTATGAGACTCCACTGGAGTACTGTGTCCAGCTTCGGAGTCCTCAGCAAAGGAAGGACATGGACCTGTTGGAACAGGTCTGGAGGAGAGTCACAAAGATGACCACAGTGGGCTGGAGTCTCTCTCCTATGAAGACAGGCTAAGAGAGCTGGGGTTGTTCAGCCTGGAGAAGAGAAGGCTCCAGGGAGACCTTATAGCAGCCTTCTAGTACCTAAAGGGGGCCTATAGGAAGGATCGAGGGCATCTCTTTATGAGGGATTGTAATGATAAAATGAGAGATAACAGGTTTAAACTGAAAGTAGGTAGATTTGAGTTATATACTAGAAAGAAATTCTTCACTAAGAGGGTAGTGAGGCACTGGAACAGGCTGCCCAGAGAAACTGTGGATGTCCCATTGGAAAACCTTGGCAGCACCTCAACAGGCTGAAGAGCTGGGAATGCAAGCATTTTTTTGGGACACCAGTAGCAGTAATCTTGCAATACATTTCTTCTATGGAAGAGAACCACAAACTTAGGGGGATACATCTGTGGGTGTTGCATCCCAATACACTACTTATTTGTTCGGCTGGCAACACAGAAGTGTTCAGAGGTTTAATTACATTTTGAATTCACTTTCAGGTAGTTGCCAGAAGCTCTTTCCACTCCACACCACAGCCACCAGCTGCCTGTTGCTGGGACAGTATTACATTGGTTTTGCCGGTGCAAAAGTAGTATCTGCTGCTAGGCAGAAAGAGTATTCACCTTCCTATTGTTCCACTTGCTATGTGGGCACACAACAAGGCTTCCAACATAGAGAACAGCACTATTCATAGCATGAGTGACAACCACAGGAGCCTTTTTCCTTGGGATGGTGTGGAATTATAGAAAATGAGGGCTAGAAGAGTCTAAATAACCAATTTATTCATCTGCCCCAAGGCAGGATCTACTGTACTGCTGCAACACTGACAGATGTTTATCTAACTCTAATATATTATTAAAAGCCACTGTTAATGGGCACACACAACAACCAGATAAATTATTACTATGTTTTGTTATACTTTTAGTAACTTTTTTTTTTTGCAATAAATTTTGCCAGAAGCTTTCTCAGCATCTTTCTCAGCGCCATTAAATTCTTGTTAAGAAATCTCACTCATTCTCAGGAAACATAATTCATTCCCCTTTTATCAATTCTGGAAAATTTTAGCTTTACTTCAGCAGGGCATGGAAATACCAGGAGGCTCTGTTGGGTTCCTCGATGGTCCTTTTTTCTTATTTGGGAAGGAATTTGCCTTATAGAACATTACAAGAGAGTGGCTGCCACTCTTAGTAATTAGTTTCAGTTATTTACTGGTACAAGTAGTGGTTTTTATGTTTAAGGTTTCCTTTACAAAATATCTCAACCATTGCCTAAATAAAATTATTAAGTTATATCCTCCTACAGAAGTGAACAAAAGCTTTAGAAATGGGTTGGTATCTCAAACAGAAATCTGTAACTAGTGCTAGCACAGATGCCTAGGACACACAGTAGTAGACTAGAGGGAAGAAACATACTCTTTGTAAAACCCTAACCAACTAGCTGGCCTTTGTGCTTCTGAAAGCAGATTCTACAACCCCAGGCACAGATACAGTACTTTTTAATTGGGTGAAAAGCTGTCTGTCTTTCTGAGGAACTTATAGGAAGAGCATTGGAGAATTGTGTCCTAGTTACTTCCTAATTGATTTCTACGCCACTTCCACTTAGATCTGAAAGGGCAGGCACCCCCTGCCCCACTGCCTTGCTGGGGAGGATGTATTGGCTCATTGGTACGAGATTTTTTTCTACATAGATAGTAGAACTGGGGGAAAGAATGAAGGTGGTGCCTCAGCTAACAACACAATGAAGGTATGTTTACTGTGAGCTCTGATGTAACTGTACTTCAGCAGATCCATTCACATGAATTAATGTCTTAAAGTTATAATCTTGTTTCATATCCACTTTTATGCCATACATCTTTATACCATACATCTTCTATAATTCATGAACTTGTCCCTGTAATAAGCCTACAAGAGTTGACTTTAAAACTCTGTAACTCTATAAAATCTGGCTTTCAAAGAGATGGAAGACAGTGATCAATATAAAGCAGACAATTCCAGGGGACACCACGATCCCGTCCTCTGATTATGATGCTCTGTAGAGGCAAAAGGTGAAGAAATGCCTTCCTTTAGGCTATAATTCAAAGAAAAGTATTGAAGCGTGTCTGAGAGCCATGCACCTTTTTTCCCTTCAAACCACCCTTTGCAATTAAATACATTTCTAGTTTAAGCATTCACCTCTTACATTGAGAAAGTTTTTGATTCCCACTGCAGGAACAAAGAGAAACACAGAGAAGACAGGGAATCAAGCAAAAATATTATCTGCTGGGATCTCTGATAGCTAATAAAGTAATTATTGGCACAGCTGTTAGCAGCCAGATTGCAGTGACCTCTGCAATCAGAGGCATAGATAAGGAAGGCAAGAGAGGGAGAAAAACTAGAGCGTTTCAGCTGTCAGTGGAAAATAAATTGGTTGGTTCTACCCCTTTACACTAAGTTGCTGGAGCAGACACATCTTATTCTCCCTAGCCAGCTATGCAGTCTGCTGAAATACAAATATTTAGGGACTTCCCATTTTCCCTTATGAAAATCTTAATCTTCAGAATAACACATTTGCTGCAAAAGCCACAAGAAGGGAACAGCGAAAACAGCTGGTTAGATGTCCAGGCTGTCAGAAACCACCTCCATGAGAATATGCATACACACACTTCCTCATTTTTTATTCAGTATGTGCAAAAACCTTCATTACCCCTGGAAGTATACTTTGACATCTTCTGATTAGTCTCTGGGGCCTGGGTAAGGGAGGTAGCACATTCTTTAACACTGAACCTATTGGTTAAAACTTGCATTCTAACCAGAAAAACTTGCTGAAACCATAAAGTTTTTGGAATGTAACCTCAATTAGAATAAATCAAATTACTCTGACCAGTGAAAACCACAGTTCTTTAGAGAATCCTGGTAGGAATTTCACTTGAGCTAGGATCAGGCTAAGACATCAAGAGTGCATTTACTAAGTTATGTGCCGTCTTCCAGGAGCTGCCCTTACCCATGGAAGGCAAAGAGCTGGCCATTGTAAGCATAAAATTAGTGGAGATGGAAATACATCAAAAATACTATCAAAAAACTCACGGAAAGAGCATAGAAGCAGTATCCTGTTCATTTAAGTAAATCCATACAAAGATCACTTTTCAGTATTAAAGCAAAGCTTTCCACGGGACATAAAAGGTTAAGTGTAAGGGTTGAGTATCATTCTGATTCTGTGAGTGGGTTTGAAAAGATCAAAAGGGTGCTAACTACTTGTGATAGCTGGCAGTGTGACATGGGTATACGCATTTTACTAGGAATTAAACTGGAACTAGAATTTTTGGTAGTGAATCACTGGACTAGCCATAGGTTCAAATTCGTAACACAGAGGTAAAATTGTCTTGAGCATGTTGTAAGTCCTAGAGCTGTTACTTCAGCATCCCTGCCTGTAACTGAAAGAGACTTGAGGAGGAAGAAAACTCTTATAGCAAAGATGTTTAGTCTGTTGGGTAATGTTATTTCCACCTTAGGCTTCATACTAATTTTGCTTGCTTTGCTACCCTTTGTATCAACCTTGCTAGACAGAAAAAAAAATCCAACACAATAAAACTCCAGTCCTTTCCACAGTGCACTCAGGCATACAACAGTTATCTCCAGAGATAGCTATGAGGTGGAATATCTGAGCTCAGCACAAGCTTAGGAAGAAGGAGAGGAATATATATCTCTCCTTATCAGTAACAAATAGAATGTAAAAGAAGGGGGGCTGACTGTGACTTGAAAGTTGTGGATTTTTTCTAGTCTCCAGAAATGAAAGCCCAAAACTTTTGTTTACTTATTCTTTTATTCTTATTCTTTTACTTATTCTTATGCTAGTGAAGATGTGAAGAAAGAAGATACAAAACGGAAACTGGTAAACAATTCAGAAGGAAAATATTTCTAGTCTGAGAAACAAAATTCATAGACTTTTTAGACCAAAAGAGAAAACTGGAGCAATATAAACTGATCCCTACCATTTTTCTGTCTTGTAACAGTTTTTGTTGAGGCTGAAGCATGTACATCCTTCCAAAAATCTCTGCAACCTTGTTTTTAATATTTTAGTTTGAAGGATATCCACTCCCATCAGCAGAAAATTTGTTTCAATGACCAGTCATTCTCACTGTTAAAATCAGTATGTTTTCACTATCCTGAACTTGCTTAGATTTAACTACCAGATATTGATTTTTATTATATCTCAATCCATAAAGCTGAATAATGCTATTCTTTAAAAATTCTGATTTTCACAGCAAAATTTTAATATATAACTTGGCATCCGCTTTGGAGATATCTGTAATACTGTTACAATAATTTTGGCTGCTATTCATTATGTTCCTGAGAGGAAGAAAACCAAGAGATAAAAGAGTGAGTAGGCAGTTTCTGTAGGACAGTAGGAACCAAATCTCCAAAATGTTCCAAGAAGAAAAAAAAACAAACAAAATGCTGGTAAATACCTAACAAATCAAAGCAACACTCCAGTGTAGCTTTATCAGAAGAAAATAACTAATGGTCTGAGGCTGGGTACTTGCTATTAATCTAGGAAGAAAGTCAGCCTCAGGAGCGGCACTTCAAAGTGAAGGCTTCTGGCGTACAAGACTCCTTGTCCTGAAGCTGGCAGTCTAGGGAAGGTGACCCACCTTTACTGGCATGTTGAATAGCTGGCTGGCTGAGTCCTGACACTACCTGACTTAAGCTAGAGGTAGTAATGAAATAGCTTCTATCCTCCTTTCAGGCTCGCATGAAACAAGATTGCCTGCTTGTTAAAGTACAAGAAAAGGGCTCTGAGTTACAGAAAAATGTCTGAACAGCAACAGAAGCTGATAAATGCTCATCACTTCATGCAGCTTCATTGAATATCTAAATTAGCATTTGGGGTCCAAATTTCAGAAGCACTTTAGAAAAAATAACTAAGTAGGTAATCTAGTGGGCAGCACTCAATAAAGATTCCCTCTCTCTTATACACATTCCACAAAATGAAATATTAATAAAAGAACAGGTCACTATATTAAACTTCTGTCTGTATCGTGTTACATATTTCACATCAGCAAAAAACAGTACCATTTTTCTAAAGATTAGTTTTGCAGTAAAATAAATATAAGTTTGGCTTACAAGTGGAGAGTTAATTACACAGAATAAAACTTGAATTTAAATGAATTTAAAATGGAAATCTATTAAATGTACTCTTACCCCAGGAAATTGCTTTCATCTTAAATAATAGTGCCAGATCTGAGTGCATATATAGCTGTATTCTTTGTCCAGTATTGACAGATCTTCAGCTTTTATGGCAAGATGGATAACAACGAAGCTTTTCATATATTCTCCAGTTACAGGAATCAGGTAAGCAGGGGAACGTACAACCTTGCCTGAAAATAATAGTAGATTTCTTACATTACTAATTGAGAAGCAACAGTTGAAAACACGATCAAAGTGCATTTCAAGATTCAAAAAATAAAGAGCAAACAGAAGCCCCAACTTTCTGTTGCAGAATAACTGGGGGGGGGAAAAAAAAAAAAAAAAAAAAAAGA